>JAULBS010006261.1:0-11345 GCA_032355785.1 Symmetromphalus regularis | reverse complement strand
TTTTGATCACTATGTAATTTTTACTGATGGAGTTATAACTGTTATAATAACTAATGTGATCAAGGATAGCAGACCCAATTACATTCAATCTGTGGATGAAACTATACAAGTTATTCCTTGGTAAAAAAGCAGTACTTGTTTATACCTCTTACGGCAGATTGTCATTACGTGTTCATACCCTTTCCCTCCCTTCTTATTCAGGAAGTACTATACCTTCATCTCTACGTTTTCATAATGTGATATACTATGAAAAATGTATGGAGTTGTATGTACTTGTAATAAAAAAGGAGTGTAGGCAAACGTCATTAAAATGTCTGCTGAATCATTCCATGCCAATACAAACACTGTCATAAAATAAAAATGTTTGAAGCTGCATTTTCCAATAATCAGAGAAAGCCATTGTGCTTTTGGTCAGCTGGACAGGACTGACAGGAAAATATAATTGTCCAAAACACACTATATCATGTTTCCTATATTATCTAAATTAAATAGTAAGCTTATGAACTAAAAGTAACAACTTTTTAGCCCATGCTATAGACTAAACAATAAACGACTAGCTACTCTGCTGCTGTTATATTTTAATTTATGATAAACATAAAACAAGGGAAATGTGAGATTATAACATTTCTTTAAAAATTACAATAGTATATTTATTAAGATTAGTTGCTTTATAGTATCACGATATATCTTAACTGGAAAAACAAATATTTTTTCCAAAATTAATTTCTATTTCTTCCCCCTTTAAAATTAAATTTATATTTAAAATTAAATTTATATGAAGACTTTTACGGGATTTGCAGTAGTCCAGTGTTTAAAACATTACAATCAGTATTTCACGTGGGTAGCAATCAAACAGTAAAATATACTGCATGAACATCAGACATAAAATAAACCAACATCAAATAAAAGCTTTAGTTCAATATAAATAAATATGGGAAGATAAATAAATAAAACATGTTAAAATGATTACACTATCTTACCTTCGTTTTCCAGGCTGTCCTTTTGTTTGGATAATTTCTTGATCCATTTCAGCAGCCTTGTTTCTCAACTAAAAGAAATAGAAAATTATATTATGATATGACGTTTCATTTATTTAACATAAAGCAAAACCTTTTTTTATTTTTTGGATTGTGGATTAGATAGAACAAAAGAAAAATCATTGACTGATTACATTTCTGGACATTACCTTCATACATGTGATTGTTGTCTTAAGATTTGATATTTTAAAAACTAAATATGTCTCCCAAATAGAAAGTATTCAACAAAATATGTAAATTCCCCAGACTAATATATTCTTTTTTTTTGTAATTCCATATCGCAAACATCATTCATTCCAATTAATTTGGTGTGAAAATTTAAATAAAAATGAAAGAAAATGGAATTTTACTTTTATTCCATTTCTACCAAAATGCACATTGGCTGATCTGTAACCCAAAACAATAAAACATGTGACCTAATATATATGGTTTGTTTTATTTAACAGAATACTATTAACTAAATTGTATGGGCTAAAGTTTAAAATCAGTATGTATTTGTATCAATTTTAAAAATAGATTTCTCTCTGAAATGTTTATTGTATATCATTATTTTATATCTAACATCAAGAAACATTTATTTACTTATTAACAAAAAACAGTACCTGGATTTGTTTTTTCTTCAGATCTTCTAAAACTGCAACCATCTCAGTGTCAGCGATATCGAAAGGTGTTAGTCCCTGTGAAAAAAGCAAACATTTCAATTCAAATACAGCATCTGATACATTCACAAGTTAACTTCACCATTCTTTAAAACTATATACAACATAGTAACAACTATAACAAATCGGTAAAAACTTAGGAGTTATTACAAAACAAATATCATTAAAATAACATATCTTTTCATCAATATATATTATATTAATTTTATCTACTAAAATGTAATCTGATACAGATGTGTTTAAGAGAAAAATTGCTTATTTTTGTTGAAAATCCTTTGAAGTTTTTAAAATATCAAATATCAATGACGAAGCTTCTGGAACATGGTAGCATTTTATCATAAGGCTATAAAATAATTACTGTGGCAAATAGACAAAACTGTTCAAGAAGTTAAAAATGTACAAGCAAAAAATAAAACAAGGGGGATAACTCATGGAAATATGTCCACGTTAAAGAATGTCTCATGTTTGTGGTCAACATTATGATTGAGAGAGCAGGCTGGATGTAAAAATGCTTTTGAACTTTGTGACCAGCTACAGCTTACGTACAAAATGAAACATACGGCATGGTTTTTCTTTTCCATGTCGCACATATTTTCTACTAGGATAATACAGGCTTCATTTTGTCCCCAATGTACTGCAGCATGAAGTGGAGTCCACCCATCATTATCTTCTGCATTGATATCCACACCAGCTTGTAGAAGAACACTGAGAAGAAAAAAAAATATATATATATATAGAAAAACAATGTATATCAATGCATTTCTTCACATGATAAAAAGGAACTCAAGTAAATACAGTAAGATATGAAAAGATTTGCCTACATTTAAAAATTAAATTAAATCTGCTTATCAAGTTATTTTGTGGAAACAATCAGCAGGTGCATTGGGGCCACGTGTACAGAGAAATCATTCACTTTTCACACTGTAAATTATTGTTGACCATGCATTGTAACCCCCACCCACCTGCAATGGATCATCTAGATTTGCTCCTGCTAATAGTGGGGCAAATAGACAATCAAAAACAATTCAACATTCCAACTGTCTTTAACAGGTTTAAAGGTAATAATAATGTAGATGTCAAAAAGTCAATTAAAAGGATCTATCTAATGGTCCACTCATTAAAACATTTTTAATAATAAATTAGTAGTTATTGTTTTTTAACTACAAGGGCAGGATCCAGATGTGCTGGTGGTAGTGGTTACAGTCAGTGTTCATGTTACCAAATGTCTGAGTAATCACATGCACAGCATAGATTGCTAGTATGGATCCATTTGGATCTGCTTCTTACTACAATATAAGTGTACAGAATGAAGAACACTTTTATTTTAAATTAATATATCTGTAATAAAAAAAATTCATATTTTCTGCTGACAACATTATTTCTACCCTTGTCTAACATTAAAATCGATAAATTCAATGCAAGTTATTCAAAAACCTGTAAAATAATAACAAATAAGTGTGTAATGCTGCATCGAGCCAAACGTTTTGGTCACTGTTATATGTTAAGTGAAATCCTGCTATTAGCAGGTAATGACACTGCTGTAAAGAGTCATCATTTTACCTCACTAGAAAGAGTGATTGCAGGATAAAAGCTTACTTGATCACTTTGAGGTAACCCTTTGCTGCTGCTACATGTAGTGCAGTGGCCCCTGATTTATTGTGTTTCTTCTCCTTCACTATCCGGCTGTTTAGCCATTGGTTTGCATCCATAAGCATTCTTTCTTGTTCATCTCGTCTTGCCGCATCAGCATCAATACCTACATAGCAAAAAACAAACCCAAAAAACAAATAAATATACTCAAACAAAAACATTAAGCCAAAATTTATTTTTAATCATGCATTAACACCCCCCCTCCCATCCACCACCACCTATATCTTCACCACACAAAGTACCATTATCTTGTGAGATCCTGATGTTTGTAAATTTAATTTAAATGTAACTGGAATAAATTTAAAAAAAATTTAATCCATGTGAAAAGACTTAATATTAGCTAAACATTTTTGTATGAGTTTATTTAAAATCCAATATGCCAAAGCCTGTAAAAAAATTTTATGTAACATTCTAACAACTTCAATTTAAAATATTTTAGTGTGTAATGTGAATAAAATCATTTTCCAGGTTAAAAGAAATGAAAGATAAGGGGAGCAATTTAATAAATTAAAAAAAAAATAATAAATTTAAAAAATTAAGAACCCAACTATTTACACCACCAATAAAACAGATTCTATAGTAAAGTGTCTCTTTTGATAGATCAAACAGCTATATCAGCTGCTAAAGTCATTTACGGATGATACTGACTATCCTGAATTTATGATACATCACACACAGGACTTAGTGTTATTATTTCTTTAAATTTATCATCAATAACTTCTGTTTTCAGTTCAGTTGAAAAATACCATCATAATTAACAACTATTTATATAAAATACATTTTTGGGGAGGTAACATTTTCTGAAGAATAACACAGCATAATATGAAAGTTACTTCTAACTTAATTATAAAATGGAGGTCTGTGGTAATGTGCAGTGTATATAGTTGTTTTATTACACATAATTTTTTTTTTTTAATTCAAAATGTTTTTAAATTATAAAGATGTTGCAACCACTAATACTGGATAACATCTGAACACAAATAAACCCTCACTAACAGTTTATTAGATTACTATCAAACCTTGTTTATCCATTTCCTCTTGCAAGAGATTCTCCATCTTCTCCTCATCCTCACAGATATCAAATGGAAGGTCACCATCATTATTAACAGCAGCAATGTTGGCACCTTCCTTGATGAGGTACCTGCAAAGCACATTTTAAAATGATAACGATAAAATCATTTCATTACAGCAAAACAATTGCATATGTTTAAATTGCCACTGACACAAAAACCTTCAACAACTGAATCATACAGTTAGGGTAATGAGTACACAGATTTAAGATACAGACTCTAAAAATAATGGACAGATATATGGATAAACGTAAATTTAGTGGAAAACCTGAGGTGGGTGGATCCATAAACCTTATTCCAATTCAAAACAGATGTTATTTATTACTGAGACAAAATTATCAAGGTTCTTTTCAATAATAATAATGATGTACTTTTAAGTAATAAGTTTAGTTACCAACATGCAACTACAAATGATTAAATCAAAGAGAAAATAGTCAGCCACTAATCACACCACTGTGGGATATTATTTTTCTAATTAAACAAACAAAAGAAAAATTAAAAAGAAAAAATTATTTTGTTGTAAAATTTATGCAAATTTCCTTTTGATTTCTTTGCAAACATCGATTTCATAAAAACCATGTCTTCCATTTATATTTTAAATGTTTTTCTCCTATTTCTGGAGGAGAAAGGCGAGTATGCATTTATAATTTATGTGTTTAAAATTATGCTATGTTCCTCTCCATCTTAACTAGAAGATCTGTGTGGAGATGCATCAGTTAACTAATGAACTAATGGACTTTAACATATTTAAAATTATAAAGATAATATTTTGCAGACCTTGCAATTTCTGTGAAACCACATGAGGCAGTAGCATGCAGGGGTGTCCATCCCTCATTGTCACAGACATCAACATCAGCACCATTGGCCACCAAGAACTCCACCATGTCCAGATTGTCATCAATGCAGGCCTGAAAATATGTAAACAATGTCAGTACAAGTCTGCCATATTACAAGTACAGTAAACCTCGCGTATAACGTCCTCAGCTAAACCCGACAATTGCTTACACCATACTGAAATTCCAATCCCGAGCAGGAACACATTGTAAGAGTGACTTGCGCCTTGTCCGTTTTGGCCACAGTGCTCTCCTACGAGATAATCAAAATTTAGAGCTTATGAATAGATAGGCGTGCTTTTCTACGGAAATAACCAAAGATCATCGATTTTGGAGCTAATATAGGCTGAAAATGCACTATTTTGGAGGAATTTAACACGGAAGATTCAAAATGTCAATTTATTGTCAGTAAATGTGGATTATGAAAATTTCAAACAGGGGAACGGGTCGAACTTTTGCCATTCTGCGTTAAAATAGACACGTCATTTTCACAACCTGTCTCGTTGACAGCCATACTCAAACTAAGGTCCCACCAAAATTATGTGTTTATTACACGTGGCTAAAATAATGGAGACATGAACGCACGTGCGAGGCATACTGCACACGCACAGCCTGTGCTCTTGCCAGGTTGAAAAATGAAGCTCTCAGTGGGGTAGCATTATATAACAAATGGTTATTTTCCATTAAATTAGTATATTGACTAAGAGACGTAACAAAAACATATTACTTTATTACCCCCAGAACCAATAACATTACATATTTGATTCATAATATTTTATAATAGTGTATTTTAAGTTGGGGAATGATCCTCGTAACTCTCCAATCCTGAAAAATAATGAGACTCTGCCATGGCAGGCCTCCATTATTTTTCAGGAAAGGAGAGTTACCTGGCCGTCCTCGTTTCCATTATTTTTTAGGAATGGAGAGTTACGAGGACATTCCCGTTAACATCATGTATGAGTCTCAGTTGTCCAGAGCTACAACATTGGTCTCTCCAAGATGAAGAAAGTGGTGTTGTTAAACAAAAAAATCTGCGTCATTTCATATTTTTTAGGAAACCTCTATTTGTTTAAGGGATGCACTAGAGAGCCAATTTCACCATTTGTGCATGAATACTTTGAGTGCTATCAATTCACTTGTACCCAAGTTAATAATTTAGACAACACTCAACATTCTGCCTACAGTGGTCTGTGCTGAACAGGCCTGACTGATATTCTGTCTTAATGTTGCTGCAAAATAACACTATGATAATTCAGCATAATAATTTATGGAATTTCACTTTTTAAAACAAAAATATTCATCAAAACACTGATTTAAGACATGGATTGGCTGCAGGCACTGTAGAACACTTTGACATCACTTTTCAAACTCACCCATGTGGCACTACATACCGTGTTTAGCAGGATGGTAACACTTTAAGGTTCAGAAGTAGCACGACAGTAACTCACAGCATCCTTTGATGATTTCGTTAGGATTAAAATCGTGGGGGTCGTCTCATGAGTGGTGTTCACAAAATTTAATGTTCCGCAATAGGTGACTTTAGCTAACTTAATGTTCGCTAGTTTATATAATGTAATGTTCACCAATAATTGACATGGTGTTAGGTGATTTACATTAATATAAGGAGATGATTATTGAATTATTAACGTAATGAGTATTAATTAATATCGTACATAGTGTTATATAAACATATAACATTTTGTAATATTATATATATATTTATTTATTGTCAACACAATGGAAATTTTGCTTGTAATTGTTAAAAGTGTTATATATGTATAAGTATTAGTGCAATAAAGTATTCTATTTTTTAAAGAAGTTATTTTTTGTTTCTTCTATGTACCACCATTGGTTGTTTTATGTAAATAAACGAGTTGAGTTGGTATTATTAATTTTTGAGATGGTCCCACCAATTAAGCAGATTAAGGCCATTGTTAGCGTTGATTGCGAACCTTGAAAATTCACACGACGGTAACTTTGATTTCTGGCTAAAACTCAAGAGTTACCATCCTGCTACCCAACCCTACATCAGTGTTTCACGTTTAAGGCCCACGATTGCGATCCACCGCGCCCATAGATTTTGACCAAGGAGTGTGAACAATCGCGCTCCAAAAATACTACCATGTTTGGTAATTCTCGTTTTTTTCAAAAATATCCGAATATATTTAGAATCGATCACATAAAAAAAGTTCATCTTTTTAAATTATCACGAATATATTAAATAATCGACCCAAAATATGTAATAAATCTTCAACTCGTGTAATTGTCGGAGAATTAGAGCAAAAAACTAATTAAAATAACTCCATTAAATCAACTGGTGGTCGTCTCTGTGGTAAAATTAATTTGGCGTAAAATGTACTGATCAGTTTTGACTATTTTTGTTTCCAAAATGCGGATGGAAAATCCATTTAATTTATAAAGTGTGCTATTTGGAGACAAGTAATTATGAACCTTACTTGGAGAGTGATTTATAGCTCACCTCTACTTTTCAAATGTTAAACCCTGCTACATACCTTCAGCACTAACATGCATTTAGCCACCACTCAAAACTTTACTGCATGTATCTTTTGAACATTTGTTTTTAAACTGTGTGGTATAATATCATTACTGATAATCAATGTTCATCATCATTTGTAATAGCCTTGCTAAAATCACTATCAGGGGTGTGGAATCAGTATGTCCGACCCAGTATGGAGTATGGGTTAATGGTAGACAAGCACTTTTTATCAAACTGTTATAAAAAAAAAAAAAAAATCCCAATTGTTGGTCCTACACATTTTTAAGTGATTGGCATTTGGTCCAGTTTTAAGACATGATTGGTTAATTTATTTTTCTTTAGCCTATTTCATGTCTCATACTATCAATCAATTATTGCTGACAATTACAAGTAGCAACAAACAACAACCTGATGATCGCCAGAAACACAATGAAAACCCCCATCTCATTTCGTAAACAAAAACATTCTGAGAATGAACCATGATACTGAAAAACAAAAAAGTTTATTTCAAGGACACTGGCTTGTACTAGTTGTAGATTTTTGACCATATGTGTAGAAAGCAGATGATGAAATTTTACTGTTCTGTGACCACATACTCATAACCGATAATATCATCTTTATGTTCATGGCTAGCCTTTGTGGGTGCAATGAAGTGATTAATCTGGTTCTATATAGTATATATCTCATTGGGTTTAACAAAAAATGCAAAATAAAGTCTAGTGAGTGAGTGAACGTAAGCAAGCTACTTGGTCCAATGAATGTAAGCCATCATTTTCATTATTAAAAAGTGGACAAGTAACTTTTATTCAGTACAATTAAATTTTGACAGTCCATATTTCAGATATTTTCATACCCATGACTATTTTCCTGATATTTATAAGTTTTATGATTTACCGTCATTCACAGTCCATGCTTAGAAAATTGTTGCAGGAAATACATGTATTAAAATATAGTAGTCCATGAATACACTGTTTAAAGTTCTACCAGAGAAGGAACATTGTATGAGCATTCAGCTTGTTGGAAGAACAATGTATGACCGTACTGGAGGTCATAACATGTATGTAGGCTGTCTATAATATTTGGAATTACATACAATTAGTCATAAACTGATAAACAACTGCAGCAGACAATGAATGTTGAACAGTAAACAATAAGTAAGTACAAATAACAAACCAATTAACAGACAGTAGTTACAAAGTTTTATTACTGGTACAAGCAGTCTAAATTTTCAATGCCAAATCAGATGTGGATTCACCCACTTACACACAAGCCATTTTTGGTCAATACTTTTTAGCTACTTGTATGGATTATATAATGGAAATTTGGGGTTGAACATAGTCGTTTTCCAGTGAAAAATCAATCATCTCCCCTAGATGGCCTGTCACTACTTACTATAACTGCTACCTTAAGGACATATTAAAAATGCAGTTACAATCAGCCCTCTGACTTGTAAACTGTTCATTAAAGTGGTAATTTTATGTTACTTACATTATGAGTTCTATCCCATATGGTCAAAGCACATTGTTTTTGTTCCAAAATACATCAAACTATCCATGTACAAAAAGTTTATTTTTTTCATTCCCAATAGGATTTTGTTTGGTAACAAGAATGTTGACATATGGTATATGTGCTTTTATGTAAAGACATTTTGCACTTATACATACATGTACACTGTATTTGGTGCTTTCAAGAAATGTTCAATATTGCTATAATAATACCTCTGATACAAACTTATTAAAAACAAAATTATAAATAGATGCATAGAACTTTACAGTTTACGTGTCTACATAGTAATAAGCTTGAAAGTTGAATCACTGATGATTGGTAATTTTATCTTGAGACTATTTCTGCTCTGAAAGCTCGGATCTTGTTGTTACAAATACACGTACTCCTGATAAAAACCATCTTTCTTCTGTTTGCCAGATGCGGTCAGATCCAACAACCGACTTATATATATATATGTGAAGGTATCTTGACCTATTTACAGTTTACTCTTTTCCATTTAGTACCTTTTATTAACTATATACACATACAGTACATTCATCCAACGCAATTAACCATAAGAGCATAAAGCTTGGCTGATATAAAAACATATTTATAAGTAAAATTGAGTCATGTTAGCAATTTTATTGCTGGTGCAAGTGCAAGACAATCATCGCAAGTTTAAATGAAAAACTATTAAATGGTATTAAAACAATCAATAATAAAATGTTTAGCTGACACTTTGTATAGGCACATCCAAAAGAAAGCAATGGATAGAATTCTACTAAAAGAAATATTAAATTTATAACTCTAATTCCTAAATGTCAGTAAATCTCATTTTAAAATATACTAGTTTCAAAGTTGACAGCAAAGCATGCTTTATTAGGATTTTTTGGGAAATGATAACTACATAATGAAGTTAATAAGACAAACTGAGACAGCCTCATTGGAAAAAGACAATATTTACTTACATACATGTACATGTATGTTCTATAAGTAAGAATTGTAACTGGATCTGTTGCTTAAATGTGCAATTTTTTTTTAAAGATAAACACCTACACACACATGCACAAACAGTGGGAATAAGAAACTAGATCATCAGATAACGAACTTAAATTGTGAAATCAAATTAAGATGGATAATGTGGGTTCAGTTTTCTAATAACTACAGATGAAGAAGTGAGTTGGTTTTCACAAAGTACTACATGTATTTAAGCTCGGCAATAAGCTGGCAGGTATAATTTTTGTACTGTTCAGTGAGCTACAAACCTAAAATGTATTTAGGAAATGCACTACCATGTAATGAATATTTAGGAACAGATATATAGATATTTTACATAAATGTACTGTGTATGTAATGGCATGAAAAGTAATTTTTCATTTAGTCCAGTCATAATACCCACCCCCTGTGCGTTTTCAGAGGGACCTTTTTTTATGATTGAAATTCATTACTGACGCCCCTGTGATGAAAATTAGCCTGGGAGTCTTTTTTCAACACCTGTCGTTCGGCGGATATCTTTAAAACTGGCCACCATTTTGCAGTACCTTGAATAATTGTCAAAATCTCGATAACCAGAGAAGCGATTTTTATTCTTTAAACTGCATTACATTGGTACTGAAATAATCTATAAATCATTTCATTACGCCATTTCAAAATCTCTGGAAGTTTTTCAAGTATAACAGATCTTTTGAAATATAATGGCGTTGTGTATGTATATTGACATTTACACTCTTGATCCCCAGAACCCAGGATTTATTAAAGAGAAAGCTGTTTTTATGACCTGAATTCATTACTGACACGCTTGTGATGAAAATTGGCATGGGAATCATTTCCCAAAATTTCTCGTTTGGCTACCATCTTTAAACATGACTGCCATTTTGAATTATTTTAAATAATTGTCAAAATCTCGATAACCAGAGGAGCTATTTTAATATTTTAAACTGCGTTGCATAGCTATTGAAATAATCTATAAGTTATTTCATTATGGCATTTCAAAATTTCTGATAGCTTTTTAAATATAACAGATTTAAAAAAAAGTAGGTAATGGCGTTGTGTATGTATGTTAACATTTACACTCTTAAACCCCAGAACCCCAAATGTATTTAAGGTAAAGCTGT
>JAULBS010006250.1:0-11345 GCA_032355785.1 Symmetromphalus regularis | reverse complement strand
ACCTGAGTTGTGTGCCCAGGACAGCGTGCTTGAACCTTAATTGGATATAAGCACGAAAAATAAATACAACCAACCAACCTAAATAAATGTTTTCTGAACAAATAAAGTATATTTTACGCTAAAATTGCCGTGGAAAATGCCGTGAAGACTATTTCTCCACCGCATTTATTTTGCCGTAGACATTTTTTTTCAGGGGTTGCCTAAACAAGATTGTCAGATTTAGTTGGTTGTTTGTACTTATTTCCGTGTTTATATCCAATTAAGTTTCAAGCATGCTGTCATGTGCACACAGATCAGCTTCCTGTGGTCTGTCCAGGACAGAGGTTAGTGTTGGTAGGAGAGATGAAACCCGCTGCCGCCACACTAATGCGGCTACTCTTATCGAAAAGCAGCAAGGGATCTGTATATGCACTATCCTCCAGACAAAATAGCACATGCCACGGTCTTTGTTAAACCAGTCGTGGACCACTGGTCGGTGTAAGTGGTATACACCTAATCACTGAGCCTTGCGGAATACTTACTGGGTTGGAGCCGATACTGAGATTAAAAATCCCGTGCCTCGAGTGAGATTTGATCCCAGTACCTACCAGTCCGATACCACGAGTCTGATAACTTAACGATTGCACTACCGGGATCGGTCAGACTCAGTTTAGACTCACTTTAAACAGTTCCATCCGAATTATAGTTTCTAGAGTGAGTCATTTGAAGCATCTGTTGGGTAGCGGGACGTAGCCCAAAATATAGCGTATCTGCCTGTGACGGGGTCGGTCGTCGGATGTTCCTTCTTAGTGGACTAAAGGCCGTGGTATGTGCTGTCCTGTCTATGGGACGGTGCATATAAAAGACCCCTTGCTGTTTATCGGAAAGAGTAGTCTATGTGGCGACAGCGAGTTTCCTCTAAATAAATGTCAGAATGACCATATGATTGACGTCCAATAGCCAATGATAAGATAAAACAATCAATGTGCTCTAGAGGCATCGTTAAATAACTCACACTTTACTTTGAAACATCTGTTTGTTTTTGGTTGCTTGTATGTGTTTTCGTGCGTATATCCAATAAACACTATAGCAGGCTGTCTTGTGCACATAATTCAGCTTCCTGTTCTGTCTGTCCCGGATATACTTTAATTTTAGTAGGAGAGACGCAATCAACCTAAAGTAGCTTCTCTTGCCGATGGTTGTACACATTTTTATGCTTATGTATTCTATTAACGCTCAAGTACGCTGCCCTGGGTATCCAGCTCAGCTTCATGTGCTATTCGGACATAGGTTAGTGTTAGTAGGAGCTCCAGACGAAATAGCTTCTACTAAACAAGTATGGCTATTTTTACTGAAATTGGAATCAGAATAGTTGCTTCTCAGGGCAAATCTATTTGAGGCATCTAAAATAGGAACATTATATTATGGGACGTCCATTTGTTTATTGTTCTAAAACAGTTTTATTGTTATGTGTTTAAAAATAGTGGCAGTCTGGTATATTCTTGAACGAGTTCATTTATCAATACTTCTACAATAGCTGAAGGATGACGTAACCTGATGAGAGTTCTTTGATGGAATGTTTCAAAATAGCGTCATATGATTAGAATCACAGATACGTGTTTGCCAAGTACTTCAAGAGGATTCGGAAATAGTCAAAGAGCAGTCCTTGTTTTTTTAGCTCTTTATAAAATAAATCCAGACTCGAAGTCCATTTGTAGATAAGTTTTCTCGTTAGAGCATTGGTTACGCTGCTGGTAGATAATTGGATCAAATCTCAGTCGAGGCATTAAATTAGTAATCTCGGTATTGGCTACAAACAATAGTGAGTGCTCCGCAAGACTCAGTGGGTAGTAAATAAATAAAGTTTGTTTTATTTAACGACGCCTCTAGAGCACATTGATTTTGATCTATCATCGGCTATTGGACGTCATACATATGGTCATTCTGACATGTATTTTAAACCAATAAACCTGCTGCCGCCACTTAGTACTACTCCTTCCGATAAGCAGCAAGGGATCTTTTATATGCACAGTCCCAAAGACAGGACAGCACATACCATGCCTTTGATAATCCAGTTGTGGACCACTGGCTGGAACGGAAAATAGTCCAAGCTGCAAATGGGTCCACTGAGAAGGATCGATCCAACGACCGACCGATTCACAGGCAGACACGCTACCTTTTGAGCTTCATCCCACTCCCAATGGTAGTATACGACTTGCATCGACCGTGGTATGTGTTATCCTGTCTGAGGGATTGTGCATTTGAAAGAAACCTGCAACCGCTACACTAACGTGACTACTCTTACTGATAGAGAAAAAGAAAAGTGTTTTATTTAACGACGCCTCTAAACCACATTGATTTTAATCGTAACATCGGCTCTTGGACGTCAATCATATTGTCATTCTGAAATATTTATTTAGAGGAAACACACTGCCGCCACATAGGCTACTCTTTCCAATAAGCAGCCAGGGGTCTTTTATATGCACCGTCCCACAGAAAGGACAGCACATACCACGGCCTTTGATGAAGCAGTTGTGGACCACTGGTTGGAACGGAAAATAGCCCCAACAGCAAATAGGTCTACTGAGAAGGATCGATCTGACGACAGACCGGTTCATAGGCAGATATGCTACAGTTTGAGCTACACCCCGCTCCTACTGATACAGGAATCAGAATAGTTGTTTTGGGGGCCAAATCCATATAAGGTATCTAAAATGTGGCTATTCTTATGGATAAAGAGCAAGGGATCTTTTACATGTACAGGACAGCACATACCACGGCCTTTGGTGAACCAGTTGTGGACCATGGACCATCGATAAGAGTAGCCGCATTAGTATGCCGGCATCGGGTTTCGTCTCTGCTACTAACACTAACCTCTGTCCTGGACAGATAGCACACGAGTTGTGTGCCCACGACAGCGTGCTTGAATCGTATTTGGATCTAAGCACGAAAATGAATATAACCAACCAACCGACACATCTCTAGAAAATCTATTTTTGTCAAATGCTTTGGGACGTTTCCTATTCATAATGGATTTTGTATCGGTAAAAGCATGTAAATGAACAAGAACCAGAAATAACAGTTTCATGGTTTGGTACTTCACGCAAAAGTGCACGATACAGCTCACGTGCTAAATCAGGTGTTGATGACGTCATTCGTCAGTCGTCTCTCGAAAGCGTAGCGACATTACCATTGTTAACAGTTCGTATAATTGTTGCTTGTAATTGTGAATGCAGTAACTGTTGCTAGGTGTTGGCATGTATGTTACTTGGTGATGTCACAATGTAAGTAATCGTTAGTCTGATATGCAGTTGGCCAATGTTAGATGTCTAATTAACATAATTGTAAGTTACTATTGCTGTGAGTTTGGGGGGAGAGGGATGTAGCTCAAACGGTAGCGTGTCCGTCTATGAAGCTGTTGGTCGTCAGGTCGATCCTTCTCAGTGGACCCATTTGCAGTTTGGGTTATTTTTTCCATTCCAACCAGTGGTCCACAACTGGTTCATTAAAGGCCGTGGTATGTGCTGTCCTGTCTGTGGGACAGTGCATATAAAAGACTCATTGCTGCTTATCAGAAAAGTGTAGCCTATGTGGCATCTGCGGGTTTCTTCGAAATACATGTCAGAATGACCATATGATTGACGTCCAATAGCCGATGATAAGATAAAAATCAATGTGCTCTAGAGACTTAACTTTTTTTTCCATATAACGATGTCGAAGTCGATAATTAACACATAAAAACAGATAACTGAGCTCCCGTAAGTAGGCCACAGACAAAATACCAGTATGTTATTGAGTTTTGAAGAAAAGTCTTTTATAACATCCCTGATGATGATGTACTTAGAGAAAATAAACAACAGGACAAAACAGCTTGATCTGATGAAAGTTTACGTTATTGGTTCATCATTGTTCCACCAGCTACACTGAGTCATATTTCGCGATCGTCAATATCCTTACAAACTTCACCACATGAGATAAATTATGAATACTTTCTGCTTTTCTACAATTAAGGATGCAATTATAAGCCCTTTTCAGGCACGAGGGTGGGAGGCGAGGTAGGGGCTGAGGGTTGTAGCCTCTCTCCCAATAATTCAGAATCAAGCATAACACCGTATCCACTTGAAACAAGGCGCTTCCAGCCTTGATCTGTTAGCCGTCCCCCCCCCCCCGGTTTCTGTTAGCCCCCCAACCCCATGTTAACTTGCTTCCGCCGTACCTGCCTTTCATCTGCTTGTGAAACATAACTATATTAACAGTCAATCTGGTAATATTTCACAAATAGACCGATTTGTAAAATTTCTTATTAACATTTAAATAATAAAATACAAATACTAACATTTTTATATCATTCAGTCATTATTGAATTTTTTGAGAAGAAAATAAGAAAATCATGAACTCATTATAAAACAGTGGCAATGTTTGTAAAACAAATATACACAAAGTCGATATATAATAAGCAAAATGTCAACTGTATAGTGGAAATGATAAAAATTTATTCAGTATTTAAAAGAAATATTTTATAAATAATACATTTCAGAAAATTAACTTCAAACATTTTATTCGTCTACATGATTATGTATATAAAAATATCCATGTCTTTTTTCATTTAAAGCATTTTAAATGATTTTCTTATGTCTGAATATAATTATGACTAAAGTTTAAATATTCTTAAGATTAAACGAAAATATTTAAAATAAAATAGATGATAAATTAAACTGCCAACAATTACACATTGTTCCAAGATTAATTAATAAAATAATTGTTTTACCTTTAATTAAAACTGCAACAAAAGTTCTTTTGTAAATAAAACAAAAATAATTATTTTATTAAACATTTATATTTGTTCTATTCCGAGTTTATGATTTTCTTGTTTTCTTTTTATTGAAAGGAAATTTATAATTTCCGTTTCAATTTTACTAACGATGAAGCACCAACATCATTACTTAATAAAGCTGTACAGTAGTAGTACAAATGTTTAGCGTTAGACAATAAAACGAAAAGATGAGAGAGTTTTTAAAATATTTATTCCAAATTGTGGCCATGTTGACTAAAATCCGAATGGCACAAGCATGTATTTCGTGTTTGAATATTGCACGTGTTTATTTAGAAAGCACACAGTGCCGTTGTCATGCACTGAACACCTGTAGAAACACAGTTAATAACAATAATTCTCAAATAAAACGACAAACTCAGGTGAAAAATATTGTTATATAAAACAGAAAAAAAACATCCATGTATCATTTTCATCTATTTTGATTTCTTATTTGTCAGTTTTCTAACATTCTTGGAAAACAAGTTATCCCGATATTTATTATTTATAACTAAATACCTTTTCTGATATTACTGGAATGTAATTCTAAAACATTAATTCATGAATTTCTCGCATCCTTCTGTTTTATACTACTATTAGAATGTAGCTTTAGATATATTTGTAACATCACATTATTCATAATATTGTTGTATTGCAATTCTAGATATCTCATATTTTATAACAGTAAAACATTTTCTAATATTACTGGAATGTATTTCTAAAACATTAATTTATGAATTTCTCGCATCCTTCTGTTTTATACTACTATTAGAATTCAGCTTTAGATAAGATATTTGTAACATTACATTGTTCATAATATCATTGTATTGCAATTCTAGATATCTGATATTTTATAACAGTAAAACATTTTATAATATTGGAATGCAATTATAAATATATGATACTCTAAAAAGTAAAATATTTCGTTATATTATTGGAATGTAAGTTCATTGATATTCGTAACAATAAACTAATATTATTGGTATACAATGGCGGAATTAAGGGGAGTCCCTCCCTAAATTTAGCGAATAAAAAAACAAACTATTATTACATTTTTTATTGAATTTAATTTGTTTAACGTTAAAGAATCCGAGGATTCTTTAGGGCCCCCTAAATGGATATTCTGGATCCGCCACTGCTATGTAATTCGAGATACCTGATATTTTATAGTAGTAAAGGTTTTTCTGATTAATTTGCAATTTAATTCAAACAATTTATAGATTAAAAATACTCGCATGTTTCTACATATAATTAAAAATAAAAATATTTGATCGTGATAATCTGTAACATATATTTAAATTATAAAACAAAGTGAAAAATTCACATATAAATAAATAAATAATAAATAAATAAATAACATTTGTAACGTATAATACAAAATCAACAGTGTAAAATCTCAAGTACTCACGCCATATTTACATATTATTCAGATCACAACAAAGTCCTTTGAGGTCATTTTGTCCCCCGGTTCGCGACGTCTTCACACAGTGAACCAAGAGTGAACGTTCAGCAAGAATACCGCTATTATTTCCCGCCAACTGCTATGTAAATGATAAGAATTTTACGTCTGCTCACGCGGTCAGATCGTGTTTATTGCTCACGACAGCACGTGCGAGCATTCCTGAGACGTAGAACATTGCACGAATAAAAAAAGTATTTTTTTCCTACCCCAGGACGACTCGCACTAAAGGTGTAACAACAACATCGTCAAACAGACGACACCGTCGTGAACCGGGTGACATTGTTAGTTGTAAACCAGGCGGCAATGTCATCAACCAGATGATACTGTCAGTGATGAATCACTTCTGAACAAGATGATATGGTCAATGAGGAATCATACCACCAGTAGTCGCGGAGAATTTCATCCGTTTCTGTTTTTGCCTTTGATTACAAAACCAAACTCGAACAACGTTTTTCTTTAACTCAAGTTTTTCAGCAATTTGTGCAATTTTTTCCCCAGAAGGTCGCGGTTGAACAGCAAAGTAAGCCTCCAATGATCTCTTTTCTGGTGCTGCGATTGAAGTACGTTTCCTTTTCTTATCCCCGTGCGCCATCATCTCGGCATCTGCCTTGCGATCCCTGGCAGCCTTCTCCGCATCCTCCAACCACGCCTGCAGAATGGGTTTGAGTGCGATCATGTTGTTGTGACTCAGTGTCAGTGACTCAAACCTACAGATTGTACTCTGACTCAAAGATCCTACTCCAGGGATCTTCAAGTTTGCTAGAGCAGAACCGACGTCAGCTTGCGTGACTCCTAACTTGATCCTCCTCTGTTTGAATCTCTCTGCAAATGCCTCCAGTTCCCGGGGATCGCAATCCGTGTCGTGTACCTGGTGCATGGCCGCATGGTGGGCGGCGAAACTAGGGTGGTTGCTCATAGTGTTCGGGTGGCTGTACACAGGTGGGTACATCTGGTGGGTGTGTCCATGACTGCTAGACATGTGGTTGTTGTGGTTGTCGTTCATGGCCATGGTGGTCATGGGACCCAGAGACATGGGTACACTACCCGTTAGCTGGTCCAGCATGGAGTCGGGTGGTCCAAACGGCCCTCCGTGTCCATGCATGCTCATCTGCTGGCGAGACCCTGCCATTTGGTGAGGGGTCAAGTCCGGGGTGTGGCCGTACAGCCCGTCCGGCTTCATGAGTTGGGCGGACGGACCCTTGGGAAGATCCACTGCAGCCAAAGCCTCTGCTCGCGCCAACAAGCCATCGTCCAAAGTGCCGAAGAAGTTGCCCTGCAAGATGAAGTGAACAAGTGTAAGTGTTGGAGAAAAACATAGATAAGAAATAGCTGGCAAAAACATCTATCACCCAACCTCATCAATAATACGTGAAAGCGCTGGCCGCCAGGTGCGTTAGTTCTTAACGACGCGCGTCACGTTTCCTTTCCAAGATAAACTGACTTCATAAAATATGAAAGATGGCAAATAATGCCTGCTCGTTCTCCAGCGGGAACAGAATAGCTAATAGAGGTGATTGAAAAGCCGGAGCGCCCACTGGTGACAGCAGCAGATAAACACAGGACACGCATTACGTACCGAAGAGTTGCTCATGCACCTGAGGCGGTGGTCCGGGGGGCGGTACGAGGGTGAGTACCGCGGCGCCTGGGTGCAGCCCGGGTTGAGGGAGGGAATTAGCCCTACACCCGATTGATTAACACTCATCTGCAGTCGCATATACCGACTGCCAGCCGACTAGGCCGAGCGAGCGACTGTGAGTGCCGCGAATATCGACTTGGAAGCCTGGCGTACTCTATGGGAACGGAGCCGCCCAACAAGAAATGAATATTGCTTTGTATTGTGCTAACTGAATACCACCGCACCTGTTCTGTGCACGCCGGTCACGTGGCTCATACAGCACGCATGCTCAACAAGAAATTAACAATGATAAACACAAAATTTTATTAGGTGAATAACTGCCCGATAGATTATAAAATCGTCACAGAAATCAAATGACAGCACGGTAAAGGAGATGGTTGTTTTTTTGCTGATTGTATATAAATATTTGATGTGTTCACCAGAGGGATGAGCCGGCAGTTTGTAAGTGTCAAACAACGGTAAAAGAAACCGGCATGATAAGCGTGCCGAGTACTACCTGAATGATTAATTAATGTGAGAAAGCTGCGGGGAATGAATGGCAGTACGGGATGAATGAGTTACACAATTGCAATACACTAGGTCTACACGTGACGTAAACTTGCTGGAAGTCAAAACGTAGCGGTCTACTTGCTGAAGTCAAGACATTGCGGTCTACACATGACGTAAACTTGCTGGAAGTCAAGACGTTGCGGTCTGCACGTGACGTAAACTTGCTGGAAGTCAAAACGTTGCGGTCTACACGTGACGTAAACTTGCGGGCAGTCAGCGAGTGAATAACCAAATATACAGCCCCTGGTGTAAATTATTACAAAACTGTCTTACTTGCACAATATTTCTTCCAAAATTTTTTTTTCTTCTTTTCTAATTTCCTCTACTTTTTATAATTTAATTTCTTTTCTCGGGTGGGTGCCTACAACTACGTCATTCGCCTCTTACCCCACCCACCATCCAACTGTGTTTGTTACAGACGAAAATACAATAATGACAGTTGTGGAAATATTAGCTGGATTTGTAATATTGACATAATCAGACGTGTACGATAATGCCTAAACCACGACCATACTTCGAGAGATACAGTGTGTTCGGAATAACTTCTACACAACGTTTGACTATAATATCAGTGCCAATAACTAATAAAAATTTTCAGCAGTATATAAATTATATATATAAAAAAAATAATTAGGTTTAATAATAATAATAATTGTTATTATTATAAGTAAATAATAAAAAAAAAAATAATAATAATAAAAAAATAGAATAAATAAAAGAAGTGGAACAATTTCGTTTTTTTTCAAATTATCATTTTATGAACACCACAACATTGTAAAACCGGAAATAAACCAGATAAAAGCAAACCATATCAAAAAACGTCATGTGACCAACTTAATGGCGTCATATAGAATATTTTGTAAAGGCAATAATTAGTAACCGTCGCATCTATCATAATAATTATAATAAAAAACAAGTTAATAGTTTTGTGATAGGAAAAATAATTCCCGTTATATTTGACAACAGAGTAACAAAATAAAGAGTTCGTGACAAATACAAATAATTCCCGGATGTAAACTGCACGATTTCAATTCACTTCATTATGCATTACACCCCTTGGGGCTGTGTATACAATTAGTGACATGGTACTGATAATAATGATAATATGAATAACAAAAACACCAGTAACAACAATAATAATAACAGTATCAATATCAATATCAGTAAATTAATAATAACAATAATAGGCTAATATTAATAACAGACTGCACATGACGTTTAATATTCTCTTAATAAATGAAATCAGTTAATAATTAGCAAATTATTTTATCCCTTCTTAAAGTGTTTTTAAAGTTATAAATACATGGTTTGTTTAAACATTTAAAATATTTTAAACTGGAAAGATTTTGTCACAATAAATCTGACAGTTATATTAGAAACCTGTTCTCAATTACAGACGTTTATATCATGTGTTGTTTTTTGATTCCACCTCTTTGAAGAAATAAAGAACTCAATGTTGTCACACACACATTGTGTTTGAAAGACGATACTTAATCTGGTTTATGGGATTTACAATAAATACTCATGAGTGACACGTGGTTATTATCCCGACAGGGGGCGTGCTTGGCGACTAATCCGCTAATACGGTGTGACGTCACTGTACTCCACGCCATCCGGCAAAGCGTTGGAAAAGATATTTTTATTATATTGAATGGGATGTTAAGATAATCCAGCTGCTAATAGTATTAGCATCACACGTGCTGGGTTTCTATAAAATATAAGTACTTTATAGAAATAAAATAGAACAAACAGGCACAGCGGAAGCAGATAAACATTGGAGGGGGATTAACAGAGACATTGGGGGGGGGGGCTAACAGAGACATTGGGGGACTAACAGAGACATTGGTAACAAACAGAGACTTTGTGGGGCTAACAGAGACATCGTGGGGCTAATAGACATAGGAGGGAGACAACAGAGACGTTGGGGTGGAGGGGGATGACAGATCTAAGCTCGAAGCGCCGAGTATCAAGTGGCTACGAGGTTATAAATGCTTGATTCAGAATTAGTTTGAGGGAGGTGGGAGTGCAAGAATCCCCCGACCCGCCCATCCCTGTTCCGCAGTGCCTGACAAACATAACAATATATAGACGCTTTATACACCAACAGAGAAATTGGCCTGAACATTATTCATATATACATACAAAAATACACGTACACACGAAAATACACGTACACACGAAAATACACGTACACACGAAAATGCACGTACACACGAAAATACACGTATACGCGACCATACATGTACACACGAAAATACACGAAAATACACGTACACACGAAAATACAAAATACACGTACACACGAAAATACACGAAAATACACATACACACGAAAATACACGTAAACGCGAACATACACGTACACACGAAAATACACGTACACACGAAAATACACGTACACACGAGAATACACGTACACAAAATAATTATATCCACACCAAATAAATTGAGAAATAATACACAGTTAATAACAGTGATAAAAATATATGCAATCTTTAGATGGTTAAAAAACATCGGTGACTAAATTTTGAGCCATTTCTTATTAAAACTGGGTAAATACTTTCGTCTAATATCACAAGAAGAACAAACTAATATAAAATTATATTGATTTTCAGTGACTTGCATAATAAACAGTATTAATGTACAGAATGCACAGTATTATTTTATAATAGTAATCTACTACATGAATTTATTAAATGTGTAACATAGACACTAAATAAACAGTGTATACAATATACAATGTTGTTTAAACTCATTATATTGTTCAAGTTACAGCTGGTTGCACAACATGTAACCAATTTGTACGGTACATTGTGTAATAATAAGGTATTCAATATTATTACACACACACACACACACACACACACACACACACACACACACACACACACACACACACACACACACAC
>JAULBS010006239.1:0-11345 GCA_032355785.1 Symmetromphalus regularis | reverse complement strand
ATACACCTACCCACTGAGCCTTGCGGAGCACTCACTCTGGGTTGGAGCCGATACTGATATTAAAAATCCCATGCCTCAACTGAGATTTGATCTCAGTACGTACCAGCCTCGAATCCGATAGCTTAACCACTGCACCACGGATGCCGGTTGCACCGTGTTTCATGTGGATATGATGTTATGCTTGATTCAAAATTAGGGGGTGGGGTCGGGCAAGAGCTTCAAAAAAATATTAACTTGTTAAAGAGGGGAACTCTTTTCAGTTGGAAAAACATTATACATGGAATGGAAATAGTAAGGAAATATAGAAAACCAAATTGCTATACATGTATATCTAGTCAAAGAGGGGAACTATTTTCAGTCAGACTATGTTAAGCATGGAATGTAATAGTGATGAAATACTGAAAACCAAATCGCTATATCAAGTGAAAAAGAGGAACTATTTTCAGTCAAACTATGTTAAGCGTGAAATGTAATAGTGATGAAATACTGAAAACCAAATCACTATATCAAGTGAAAGAGATGAACTATTTTCAGTCAAACTATGTTAAGTGTGAAATGTAATAGTGATGAAATACTGAAAACCAAATCGCTACATGTATATCAAGTGAAAGAGAGGAACTATTTTCAGTTAAGTGTGGAATGTAATAGTGATGAAATACTAAAAACAAAATCGCTATATCTAGTCAAAGTGAGGAACTATTTTCAGTTAAGCATGGAATGTAATAGTAATTATGAAATACTGAAAACCAAATCGCTATATCTAGTCAAAGTGAGGAACTCATTTCAGTTGGGACTACATTACGCATGGAATGTAATAGTGAGAAAATACCTGAAAACCAGCTCCTGGTTCGGCACCACCTCCAAATCGTTCATCACCACCAAATCCTTTATCACCTTTGCGAAATCTCGCATCAGATCCCATTCCACCAACTTCAGCATAAAAACCAACGCCAGATCCTGATTCAGCCCTTTGACGAAATCGGTCATCAGAACCAAATCCCTTAACACTGGAAGGGGACGTACTCCCAAATTCAGCGACGCCAGCCTCAAACCCAGGACCTAGTTCACGACCATCCCGAAACCGCTCAGAAGTGCCAAACCCAGCCTCGCCAATAGTGTACAGTCTTTGAGTACCAAATGTACCAACACCTTCATGCAATAGGGCATCAGGTGTAGCACCGTCAGGACGATAACGACGTTCCTCAGTTCCAAATCCAGTCAGTCCAGAATCCTCTATGCTGCCAAACTGTCTATGACCGGCGTGAAATGCCGCATCAGCCCCTGCACCAGCTTCAATACCACCAGTAAACCGAGCACCAATGCCGAATCCTGTTTCGTATCCGTATCCATACCCTTTACCAAAACCTGCTGCAAAACGTTCTGACAAAGTTGTTGCCAAATCTGTTGCCAAATCTGTCGCCATTATCTTGCGTTCTTTGATAATATCTTCCTTTTGCTTCTGTCAATACAAAAAAAGCAACCAATTAGATTCCAAGTTGTTAATTCGCACAGAGTGAAAGTAAAGCTTTTGATATATCTGTGTTGCCAACCCTCCCGGAAATCCCGGGAGTCTCACAGATTTTACAGCTTATGTTTCTTGAACTCCCGACTCTCGGGACATTCCCTGAACCTCACAGAATTTCATAAAATATTTAAAAAACCAAAAAATTATTTCCCTTGATTTCTATTCATATTACTTGGCAGTCTTTTCCGTGAGGACAGCGGAAGTGATTGCAGCGGTTTACACGGTTTAAACACGAACATATGCATCCGGTGCTCTCTTTCCCTCTCGTCAATGTTACCTGATTTGTGATTCGTCAAATTATCGGCGGAAGTTTGCGGAAATCCAATCACAATTGACGTTACACAAATTTTTGGGGTCTAAATTTGCTGTAAATACATTTTTACCTGCAAAAAAAACAGTAGCAAATATTCATAATTTTAAGTTTAAAGTGACCCCAAAAGGCACCATTTAATGTCCTATTTTCCAAAAGCTCCCCTCCTTCGTCGGGGTACATCCCGGAAATGAAACTCCAAGGTTGGCAACACTGTGGCTGTAGGAACCGAGGAAGGGTGTGTGTGTGTGCCCCCCTCTTATGAGCACATTTTTTCAAACATAGTTTGCTATTGTAACCAAAATCTGATATACAGTTAATACCCGATCCGTCAGTGACGCACCCCCAATCCCAAGGTGGTTCCTACGGGCTTGAATTACCATGCCAACGCTTTGAAATGGAAACCTGTGTTTTGGTAGCTACAGCTATATAATCAAGGGCGAAACTCTCTTCCTGAAAGTGGGGTGGGGGGGACTGAACATACCACTGTCCAAAAAGTGGGGTGGGGTACGGAACATCCAATTTCCAAAATAGGGGATGTGTCCCCCCCCCCCCTTACCATCAGGAATGACGCCATGATAAGACTTCCCTGTGTACTTTGATATATTTGCGCTAAGACCACTTGGTTAAGTGTTACATTGATACAATAAAGAGAAAATACTGGTAAAGGTTATTTTTAATGCATTTAAATTTTTCGAAGCAAAACGTAGGGGGTGATAATTATATAGGCGTCCCCCCTGTCTAAAAATTCGGGGTGGGGACATTTTCCTCGTTCCCCCCGGGATTAACGCCCATGTATTTAATTGAATATATAATTACCATGGCAACGCTTTGAAATATTAACCTATGTTTTGAGAGCTATATAATGGAATATATAATTACCATGGCAGCCATAGTCCCGTGTAACTAATTAATCATTTGCGTGTTTTCGTATTTCCGTTCTGCGTGATAATTGTTTACAGCCACTAAATACGTATGTCCCGGCATGCCCTGACAGCAGCACCGAGGATGTCCTGTGATTTATCCAGACAAATTATTATCACACCATCTGTAAAATTCAAACAGTGATTATTGGATATTTTTGGATTCATCCCTAATGAAGTGGACACTTATGCATTCTATTCACAAGATTTGCGGAACTCGAAGTGATTTGGGTTTTGATTGCTTATTGATTGAACGGCAACAACATGGCGGCACTATTGGACAACTGCCAGTGCTACGGCAGACCCTAATTCCAAGCAACTTATTAAATAATAATGGATATTACCGTAAATGTGACACATGGAATCGTGACAGCTTCTTTAGCTCATGTTATGTATAGGACTAAGAGGACCATTCTGGCGTATGAGTAGTGGTGGTGTGCAATTGAAGTGGAGTGTGCACAGAAGCGTGTAAAGAACCCGACGTTCATTGTATGTGCTCCCAGTCTTGAGAACATCGTCTGGTCTAACCAGACATCAGCGAAATGCTGGACTTCCTCGATAATATCTGCCAAAATTAGGGTTAGGACATATTCAAGTTCAAGTTCTTTATTGCTTTAAGTTTTACAACTGAATAAACATAAATATATATAATATGTACATGCACAAAAATGGTGGGTGTGGTTTAATAATTGGTTAAGCACAAAAAAAAAGAAAAAAAAGAAAAGAAAAAAAAATCAAATAAAAAAAAGAAAGAAAAAAAAAGGGAAACATACACATGTATTTTAAAAACCAAATAAATATCTACCTACAATAATTATAAAGTTTTAAGAATGGGATGTATAATATAAAAAGAAGTCGAATATGAGTTAATGAAGATATTCAATAATTATTTTATTTACTGTAGTAGTTCGTCTCTTATTTTATTTGCCTGAACTAAATATTTCCCTAGGTTGTTAATTTCTTTTTTGTTAGTTGTGGTTAGCAATTCTATAAATCGGAAAACGCTTGGTCGCCTATGATAATATGTTTTTAAATACTTATTGCGCAGATCTTTATATTTTGGACATTGAATTATAAAATGGAATTCATCTTCTATAACGTTATCATTACATAGGGTACATTTTCTTTCTGCTCTTTCGATATCCTCCGGATTCAACATTTAATTTATGAGCACATATTCTAATTTTACATATAGACAGGAAACTGATATGCTTGTAGACATTAACTGTCTTGACCTATTTTTTATATACACACCTATTATCATCACTATTCCGACAGTAATTCACAAGTACAGGTCTTGCTGGTTTCCTTACACTTCTCTTGGACTCTGCCTAATACAAACATACAGTTCTTAATATAATAAAAGGTTTGTCTACCAGATTGGATATGAATACATTAAACATGCAACGTGATCATTTTTGTTAGTTTCGACCTGGATAGGGTGTGCCAGAATAAACGTGTCTCCCACAACAGACGTACTTGAACCAGATTTGATTACGTGAAGTGATTATAAGACATTTTATAGCTTCCTAGTCTTTGAATGTCAATCGTCAGCCTCTTTGACATCCGTTTGTTATATTTTTTTCATATAAGAACAATATACTACCAATGGAAATAGTAAACCAAGACAAAAGTCGTGTTATTCTGCCGCCGCTTCCTATTTTATTTGTAAAGAGAGTTGGCTAATTTACCGGTACTGAAAGAAACAAGTTATGACAAGCACAGTTTAAAAAGAGCAACAATAGTGTGTTCAATAAATAAAGCCGTAAATAAACTACAACAGAAAAAATAGCAGTTGAGGCAAAGTAAAAATTCTATAACAGAATGAGTTAGCACTGGTTATATCACCAGCACAAATTTTGCAACAGAAAAGACACAAAATGGCGGATATGAAAAGGCGAGAAAACAAGCAGTCGAAATACTTCCATTCACACGTGGTAAATAAATTGTTGTCATAACTAGTGCTAATGTGTTAATAAATTTAGTTTTCGTGTTAATTAAGAATTCTTTATAACCATCTTGTACATCTTGAACCAATCATAACGCTAACAGAGATCGTCTGTGTGGTCAGACTATATCAATAAGAAATTCGAACAGCCGTGCACAAGAGACATGATGAACATATCCAATCTTTAGGGAAATCCTGTCTTGTCATTATTCTCGTCAGATCAGAAATCCAACATATCCCATAGTGCCCTAACTGTCAGCCGACTTCCTCTCTGACGCCCATAATCTTACCAATGATATGTGAAAGCGTACACAATTTGATTTTAGCCCGGGATTATTTATAATTAATCCAGTACTTCTCGTTCCATGTCCTAATAGAATGGCAAATTTCACAGTCGATAACACAATCAGGCGTGGATGCAGGATATTTGAAAGGGGAGTCCAAATGTGATGGGCAATGGGCAATTTTCACGTCCACTCGTAAAAGGTAAAAAATAAAATAAAAATCAATAAGTGGGGTGTCGGGACCCCTTGACCTTATCTGGATCCGCTACTGACAATACTTACAAATTACAAACCAGTCTATATATGTCTGAGAAAAATTCCTCTTCAAAGTAATGGACTGAGATAATTCTATTCGACAACCGTGATGGTAATTTTCTAGTTGGATTCTGACATTTTAGCAATCGGGTTAAAAGCTGGTGTGTTTTATGGAAATGAGAAAATTGCAGAGCTCATCCGTTTTTAAAGCACTATAATTTTTTATTCATCGTAGGTAGTCAGTTAACTGTAGCTGTCCATGATCATGAAAGACAAGTTCTGCGGACATGAAGATCCTGCTTTTATGGATCTGTTATCATCCTTACATATAATTATAGGTACTTAAATCCAGTATCAGAGTGCATGCTATGTAAATGATCTTTAGCTGGAAACAAACCCAACAATTAGTATACACGTATGAGGAAAGGTTCTAGACGTTTCTCGAGGTGGCAAAAACTCCCAGCTGCGGCAGGTGTATATTCAGAAGTTCCATTATTCCGAAGGTCCTTTATTCTAAAAGTCCACTACTAATCCCAATATAAACCAAACATTCGGAGTAAGGCATTTTCAGAATAAAGGGACATCTTCGCAAATAGTTTGTGCGAAACATCCAGTTTTACACTGTCATTTATCTGTGTGCTCTTTTCCATAGGCGACAATCGCTTCCTGGAAGTGAGATGGGATAGAGCCGAAGTTGATGAACAGAGTCTGGGGGTGGTGTGGAGTCATGCCTCCCCCCCCATCCTGCCCCGCTAATGTTTTTTGGTTGTAAAATTGAATGTTATTGAAATGCCTCTTTCGGTTAAAACCTTCAAACTATAATAGACCCCTTATGTACTTCGGTATTGCGCTAAGACCACATGGCTAAGTATAAAGAGATATCATAAAGAGAAATACAGAAAAAGATTATTATTTAGGCATTTCAATTTCAATTTTTCGAAGCAAAAAGTTGGGTGGGGATAATTATATAGGAATCTCCCGTTTAATAAATGTGGGGATGGGGATGGGGGATGAGTCACTCCTCCACTGGAATTACGCCCATGCTCTTTTCTGCTCCATCTTGTTATCATTGTCTGTGTCCAGTGCCCTAATCGCACGCCTAAAAATACTAACCAAGGCTGAATATAGCTGCCCCTCCACACCACTTCTCAAAGCAATGGAATTTTTACGATTGCCGTTTAACAGCAAAAATAATAAAGGCGATAATTACGACCATCATCAAAAAAAATGTGTTATCCTAAAAACAACAACAACCACAATAATAATAATAATAAATAACATGGCTACATCTGTAACTCCGTGTATTATAACGTATAATATAACCCGATAATAACCACACAACTACCTCACGTCTTCTCATTGTGTTGAATAAGTAGCTTATAGACCTTTTTGTTTTTCTAATACTCCTACACTGACAGAAACATAATTTGTGACGACTTGCAGCTATTCCGACTGTACAGGAAACTCAAACATGGAGGATATTTAATAGTGAAGAAATGCGATTTATCAATGTCAGTCAAGTCTGGACACGAACACGCGATCTATAGCATGATGGTAGAATCGCCAGCCATTATTAAATCAGTAGTGATGTGCAGCACGCAACATATCCATCATGTACAGACAGACGAATATGCACATTAATTATACCCGCGCGGAGTATAGGGCAAACAGGTTAAACTAGATTCACACGAAGTATACGAACGCATGGTAATCTGAGTATAGGTTAAACTAGATTCACACGAAGGATACGAACGCATGGTAATCTGAGTATAGGTTAAACTAGATTCACACGAAGTATACGAACGCATGGTAATCTGAGTATAGGTTAAACTAGATTCACACGAAGCATACGAACGCATGGTAATCTGAGTATAGGTTAAACTAGATTCACACGAAGCATACGAACGCATGGTAATCTGAGTGTAGGTTAAACTAGATTCACACGAAGTATACGAACGCATGGTAATCTGAGTATAGGCTAAATGAGATTCACACGAAGTATACGAACGCATGGTAATCAGAGTATAGGTTAAATTAGATTCACACAAAGTATACGAACGCATGGTAAACACAGTATAGGTTAAACTAGATTCTCACGAAATATACAAACACATGGTTATCTGAGATTAGGTTAAACTAGATTCACACGAAGTATACGAACGTATGGTAATCTGAGCATAGGTTAAATGAGATTCACACGAAGTATACGAACGCATGGTAATCTGCGTATAGGTTAAACTATAAATAATAAAATTACGTATTTCAGAAAACGTTAACTGCTGTTTCTGGAAGAATTATATGTAAGACATCATTTGGAAATTATATATAGCATCATTGTTTTCATAAAGAACATTTACGGTAGACGAGGCAAATAAGTGTCATATTAAAAAAAGTATTAATATATTTATTTGTGTATTTTTATAAAATAAATAGAAACATTATTTTCAAATTCAGTGTGTTTACCACTTTATGTTTGGAGTGGGGAGGGGTAGCACGGCGATTATTGTCTTGCATTCCTAGAAATCAAGAGGGCACCAATGCAATTTTGAAAACATAAGGGCATAACGGCAAACGTGAGCGGAAAAAGGGCACGGCAATATTTGTCTTCGTTAGGAGTGAAATTGATAGGGTATAGCGGCAAAGGGACAGGGCGGCATAGCAAATGCCTCAATGCCGTGGTGGAATTCGACCTCTGCAGTGAGTTTATGACTTTATGATACACCCACCAGTTGGCTTGGCATAAAACTAGTTATCAAAACATTACTAGTCAGCAGGTTACCAGGTGTCAGTTAGTTCTAGGCTGGGAAAGCCTCTCGAGTTTAGACAACCATTAATATCTCATTATGTCGAATAGGTGTTTTCCATAATTTGATGTCTGTGGGCAACTGATTTTGTTAATGTCTTTCTTCAAGACTTTCACCTATTATTGTATTACTGTGATAGTATATATGGTGGAATTAAGATTGCTGGACCAACCATGTTGACGCAGTGGAATATTGCTGCTTATCGATAAGAGTATCCCCATTTGTGTGGCTGCAGCGGGTTTCGCTTCTCCTACTAACACTAACGCCTGTCCTGGATAGAGAGCACAAGAAGCTGAGTTGTGTGTCCAGGACAGCGTGCTTGAACCTTAATTGGATATAAGCACGAACATAAATACAACCAACCAACCTTGACAACACTGTCTTGTTTTGAAATTATTTCGGCATGAAGATGTATTAGTATTTAAAGGAATACATATCTGATTTATTAATAAAGTAAATTAAATATTGTTAGATAATCTGACTTGGCCAATATAATTATGCTTGTTTATAAATTAGCATATACACTGTGTATAGCCTAACGGTTATATAAGGTCGCGTGAGATTTTCAATCTTCTAGTGTCGTGTTTTGAGGATTGGTTGATAAGACTTCGCCAAAGAGGCGTGTTACATGACGGAATTGGAAGCATTTTGTTTTATATCTCAACTTCAAGTCCATTGCCCAGGGACAAGTTAAAACTAAGAATCGCTCTCCAGAATGACAGGTTTCGGCTAACAATAATCCAAACCTGGAGCTGTTTTTCAACAAATGTCATTCCCAATATAGCCGGAGTTCCCAGCGGAGAAACAATGATAACTGAAAACATCGTCCAGGCTTAATTTCTTGTGGCACTGTTGGGGTCTTTGGTGGATCTGTTTTGGTGAACCCTTTAGAGATGGTGTTGGTTGGTTGGTTGTATTTATTTTTGTGCTTATAAAGTGTGACCCTCAATAGCCGATGTTTGTCTGTTTTTGTGCTTGGGGGGGGGGGGGGGTCGGTAAAGAATAATTAATTCAAAAATCATTAATTCAAAAATCATTAATTCAAAAATCATTAATTCAAAAATCATTAATTCAAAAATCATTCCAATTAAGGTTAAAGCATGCTGTCCTGAACACACAACTCTACTTCCTGTGACATGTGCTGGCTGTCCAGGACAGAGGTTAGTATTAGTAGGAGAGACGAAAGCTGCTGCCACACTAATAAGGCTACTTATTGATAAGCAGCAAAGGGATCTTTTATATGTACTATCCCACAAACAGGATAGCACATACTACGGCCTTTGATAAACCAGTTGTGGACCACTAGTCCGTGTAAGTGTTACACACCTACCCACTGAGCTTTGCTCACTCTGGGTTGGAGCCGATATTGAGATTCGACCCCAGTACATACCAGCCACTAGTCCGATAGCTTAGCCACTGCGCCACCGGGGCTGGCACTGTTGTGGTGAACCCTTTAGGTGTTTGTAGGCTCAGAGAGATGATGTGAAGACTCAGCGAGATAGTGTGAAGACTCAGATAGTGTGAAGACTCAGAGAGATAGTGTGAAGACTCAGAGAAACAGTGTGAAGCCTCAGAGATGTTGTGAAGACAGATAGTGTGAAGACTGATAATGTGAAGACTCAGATAGTGTGAAGACTCAGATAGTGTGAAGATTCAGAGAGATGGTGTGAAGACTCAGAGAGATGGTGTGAAGACTCATTGTGAAGACTTAGAGAAGTGGTGTGAAAACTCAGATAGTGTGAAGACTCAGATAGTGTGAAGACTCAGATATTGTGAAGACCCAGATAGTGTGAAGACTCAAGAGAGATGGTGTGAAGATTCAGAGAGATGGTGTGAAAACTCAGAGAGATGGTGCGAAGACTCAGATAGTGTGAAAACTCAGAGAGATGGTGTGAAGACTCAGATAGTGTGAATACTCAGATAGTGTGAAGACTCAGATATTGTGAAGACCCAGATAGTGTGAAGACTCAGATTGTGTGAAGACTCAGAGATGGTGTGAAGACTCAGAGAGATGGTGTGAAGACTCAGAGATAAACTCAACAGATGGAACAGACGAAAGGATATGATTGCTAATCAGTATACTATACATAACACCATAACTGTACCAGCTGTTTCTATGTCTTCTAGAAGTGACAAGATATACTATATGTACTATTGTCACACGTTTTGTCATATAGAGAGGATATCATTGCTAATCAGTATACTACACATAACAACAGAACGGTACCAGCAATTTATATCCCTCTTTCAGAAGTGACAAGCTATAGTAATGTACTGTTGTCACACGTTTTGTCATCTAGTTCGGTGATGTACATAGCCTCTTTGAAAGTGACAGTTAATATGGACGATGCATTGTATCTGATTAATTATACTGTTAAACTGATTAATAATTTTGAAAGAGGGGGAAGTAAATGTAGACAACCTGTCATAAAAACTGGTTACTGGTGTCAGTGACATGTTGTAGATATGATCCTTTAATAATTGTGCTGTGTTTATATTATTCCATGGACATTTTTAATCACTTGCACAAAACATATTAAAATGTGATGGGACGTAGTTAACTGAGAACATAAATGTATTTTGATATGAATTATAGAAAACTGCAATGTTTTGTTTACACAATCGCCTTAAATTGTCCATAACGTTCTAGACGGTTTTTGTCCTAATTTAATTTTTTCCAATGTCTAAACGACAAATTAATGAAGTGTAAAACATTGCTACAGTCAAAACGTCATAAAATATGAGCTTTTGCAAAGGCCAAAACCAATCATGTAAAAATGTGGCGTTCAAAATCCATACATCATTATATAGTCCATGTAAAACTCGAAAAGCCAGTCGTTATTGTCACTCAGAAAAAACACGAACATTTTCTGTTTCTGCTTCACGCATGTTGGTAAGCTCTATGATCATCCATCCATCCGTTCATCCACCACTATGTTCATGTGTACAGTAATGAATAAACGCAAGAACTGACATGGTTTAGCCATCTAATAGAGAACAGTGTATAATCTCGAGACAAAAGATGCTTCAACAAGGTTATGAAACTCCAAGAGCTTTTGACAAGTTACAAAACGATTTACGGAAGCATTAACAAAGGTCATTTGAACATTAGATGAATCTCTATTGACAACTGGGTTACAGGAGGCCATCGCAAGTCGCGACTATTTTGCGTTATAACTATTTTGATTAATGGGTGCATTCTATCACATTTGATTTGATTGAATGATTGTTTAACGACCCCCCAGCACAAAAACAAACATCGGCTATTGGGGGTCATACATTGGTGAGTTATAAAA
>JAULBS010006228.1:0-11346 GCA_032355785.1 Symmetromphalus regularis | reverse complement strand
CACCCCCACACTGACACACTCACACACACGCACACACCCACACACTCACACATCCACACTCACACATGCACACACTCACACATGCACACACTCACACTCACACATGCACACACTCACACATGCACACACTCACACATGCACACATGCACACACTCACACACGCACACACTCACACACGCACACACTCACACATGCACACACTCACACATGCACACACTCACACATGCACACACTCACACATGCACACACTCGCACACACTCACACTCACACATGCACACTCACACTCGCACACACTCACACACTCACACATGCATGCTCATATGTACAGACACACATATATATAGGACACATATATATATACAGGACACTATTTATTTATTAGAACCTTCTAAAATTGGATCAGACATAACTGCATTTATATTAAAATTGGACAAATTTCTTGGTCCCATTTTTTATTCTAGGTCCCATTTGTTATTCTAAATGCATTCAGTTATTAAAATCCTAAATAAATTAGAACCTATCAATTCTGGAAACCAGACAAATTCTCCGAACTAGATAAATAATTTGAAAGATAATCCAGTTTTAGCAGGTTCCACTGTATATAATTTTTCCCAAAAACATCTGATGAAAATTGACTTCTAATTATGATAATTAAGTTTTCTATGGAATCTCCTCTTTTTTGTGATCACGAATATTATACCTGTACAATAATTAACTGATTATTTTAATAAAAGATGTCAAGAATTGATTTGTAGCTGGTGGTATTATCAGTGCCGTGTTATCCATAAGGCTGAATAGGCCTACATGTTAAAATAACCAAATGTTTGATTAATAAATCAATGTGCTCTAGTGGTGTCGTTAAACAAAAAAACTATTAAAAAAAAAAAAAAAATTATATTACTATTCTTGCACATTGGTATAAAATGAAGGTACATTTATCTAACAGTGATGACAAAAATGTGAAATATTCAACATAGTAATGAATTCTTTGACAATGTAACCTGAATGTTATAACATATGCAAAAATAGTATAAGGTTACCCTTACTTTGTGGTCATTTTGTGATTATTTGATAAAAATGTTAAGATCCACCATGACTTTTGATATTTTGGAAGAAAAAAAAGGTTTCTACATTTTCTTATGCAATTAACCAGACATTACAAAGAAAGCATATGCAATTAAAAGAAATTCTTTGTATATATTTGCATACAAATGGTTCTGTGCATCAGAATATTATGCAAATAACAGGAATATGCTGTTATTAGAAATGCCATTAAGTGGACTTGACTGTACATGAAGAGGCATGAATTGCTCAAAATAGCAACGAAAAGATCCGGGTTATTTCTTTATTTCTATTTGAGTGAGTGAATCAATAACTGTGATTATTATCCTGTGATGATTCAATGATACTGGTTCTTTGCCAGATTAATTTTCATTTAGCTAGGTTACTGATGTGAATAAAAACTACCTAGAGCACATTAGCTACCAAGTTCTACACACAGTCATTTGTGACAGACGAATCACAGAAGTAACCCACTGATACATAAAGAAAAGTTTTATTTAACGACGCCTCTAGAGAACATTGATTTTTATCTGATCATCGGCTATTGGACATCATACATATGGTCATTCAGACATATGTATTTAGAGGAAACCTGCTGCCGCCACATAGGCTACTATTTCTGATAAGCAGCAAGGGGTCTTTTATATGCACCGTCCCACAGACAGGACAGAATATACCATGGCCTTTGATGAAACAGTTGTGGACCACTGGTTGGAACGGAAAATTGCCCAAACTGCAGATGGGTCCACTGAGAAGGATCGATCCGACGACTGACTGGTTCACAGGCAGACACGCTATGGTTTGAGCTACATCCTGCTCCAATCACAGAAGAAACCCACTGATACAGGCTAGACTATTCTTGTGGATTAGCAGCATGAGAGCTTTCTTTTTTCATTTTCTTTTCAGATTGATTAAAAAAATTCAGTATTATTCACGGCCTTTGAGCAATGGTAGGAATACAAAAACACCAAGTTATTCAAATGTTCGTTCTTAACCAGTGGCTTAGAGAAGATTTTTTTATTTTATTTTATTGACACCTCTAGAGCACATTGATTTATTAATCATTATCTATTTGATATCAAACATTTGGTAATACAGTCAAGTGTGACCCAGCCTCTAATGGGTTTTGAACCACTGTCATCAGCTTGAGAGTCTTTATGTTCCACCACCGAATCACCGAGGCTTGGGAGAACATTTAAGAACCAAACTGTTTATCATTGCAAATAGTATTTGAAAAGATATCTCGCATCTTAATTTGGAAAGAATTTGGGTATCCATTAGTAGTAAAATAAGTCTGTTTCTTGACATTACTATGGGAGATCCAGAAATTTTGGAAGTAGGATCCAAATATATATTTTTTTAATTTGATACCTGGGAGGGGGTCAAAGTTAGTTACAACCAAATTATAATAGGAACAAATAAAAAATGGTTACTGAAAGGAGGGTTCTAACACCTTAGACACACTCTGGATCTACTTCTGTTTTCTAAAAAGATGTTAAAAAGAAAAAGTCTCCACTAACCCATGGTTAACATAACCATAAATATTTCGAACAATGAGACTCAATTATTAAAGTGGGAGTCGGTTTGTTTGTTTTATTAATCATTGTCTATTGGATATAAAATATTTCGTAATTTCAACACGAAGTCAGTGTGAGTTAGCCTCTGTCAGGTTTTGAACCACTGTCTTCAGTTTGAAAGTCCGATATCCTACCACTGAAGTTCATAAAAGAGAGAGATGAATCACACATATCAGGCAATTGGTTGAATATTGAATTAAATCTCTCTCTTTTGGATGATCAAGTCAAATAATTCTTTCCATCCATGAAACAATTACAAAATGAAAACCAAAAACAAACAAAAAGTTACATTCAAATTCAATTTTTATTTCTGGTTGACAACTGCTATCTAAATTTAAAGATTTAGATTGATGTGTAGATACAATGGATTCCGCTTAATTGAATAACCTGTGTGGAAATGGAATATTATTCAATTACACAGATATTCAATTTGATAAAAAGGCTAAATTTAGGATAATCGAATGGTCTGTGGTGCATTCCTTTCTTTTTTCTTACCAACTTTTAAAAACTTATATAAATAAAAACTATAAATATAAAAATATACAATTATCCGTTATTAAATTAAGAAGAAGCCACTGTACTAACTCTAAAATTTAAGGGCTTGGATGGAACAACTGATAAATGGTATGTGATGTGAAATGATGTGAGATGTTACAAGTCACTGTGGTTTCAGACTTGGACGTCAATCACAAATCATGTGGATGTTACTAATTTAATATTCAGTCACATTTAGATCAGAATATTTCAGATTTGAATACATAGACAGAACTACATACCCACAGTTTGCCTGTGCTATGTATCGCACAAGTAGGTTGGTGGTTAGTTATATTTATTATCGTGCTTATATCCAATTTAGGTTCAAGAACACTGTCCTGGGAACAAAAATCTGTTTCCTATGGTGTCTGTCCAAAAGTTTGTGTTAGTGAAGAGATAATACCCGATACCACCACACTAATGCGGCTATTCTTATCGAATATGGGATCTTTTATATGCGTTATAACTAAGACAGGATAGTATATACCATGGCCTTTGATAAACCAGTTGTAGAGAACTGGTCAGTGTAAGTGATATGCACCAACTCACTGAGCCTTGCGGAGCATACAATCTGTGTTGGTACCAATACTGAGATTAAAAATACTGTGGCTTGACTGTGGAGCGGGATGTAGCTCAAACGGTAGAGTGTCTGCCTGTGAACCAGTCGGTCGTTGGATCAATCCTTCTCAGTGGACCCATTTGCAGTTTGGGATATTTTCCATTCCAACCAGTGATCCTCTACTGGTTCATCAAATGCAGTGGTATGTGGTGTCCTGTCTGTGGGACAGTGCATATAAAAGACCCCTTGCTGCTTATAAAAAAGAGTAGCCTATGTGGTGGCAGCAGGTTTCCTTTAAATACATATGTCAAAATGACCATATGATTGACATCCAATAGCCAATGATAAAATAAAAATCAATGTGCTCTAGAGGCGTCGTTAAATAAAATATGTTTTACTTTACTGTGCCTTGACTGTGCTTCGATCCCAATACCTACCAGCCATAAGCCCGATAACTTAACCACTGCACTACAGGAGCTGGCTTTTCCTGTGCTATGTACTGCACAAATTTATAGTCGGCAAGAATATATACTAATACAGTGCATAGCACTTGAGTCGTATAACTCTTGTACACTATAAACAAGTGCACTAAATAACAAGGAAAATATGAGAATACATGTAGTTCTGTGTTTATTATATGTGTGCACTAAATATCATAATTAGTAAAGGTTTAATAACAAATTTTACTTTATTCATCAAGCTAGATGAACTACACGAAACTGTTAGAATGCCAAGCATTAAATTCTTTGATGTGTTAAATCCTCGTTACAGACATGATATCAATAAAGTATTTCAAAGAAAATGCATGTAACATTTATGTTTACCTTTAGTACATAATTATATGTGCAATAAAAGAAAAATGCATTTCATGACATTAGTACATATATGTGTAATAAAAGAAAACATGTATTACAAGACTTTAGTACATATATGTGTAATAAAAGAAAAATGTATTCCATGACATTAGTACATATATGTGTAATAAAAGAAAAAATGTATTACAAGACTTTAGTACATATATGTGTAATAAAAGAAAAAAGTATTACTTGACATTAGTACATATACATGTATGTGTAATAAAAGAAAAAATGCATTACATGACTTTAGCACATATATGTGTAATAAAAGAAAAAAGTATTACTTGACTTTAGTACATATATGTGTAATAAAAGAAAAAATGTATTACATGACTTTAGCACATATGTGTGTAATAAAAGAAAAATGTATTACATGACTTTAGCACATATATGTGTAATAAAAGAAAAAAAATTATTACATGATTTAGTACTTAATTATATATGTGTAATAAAAGAAAAATGTATTACATGACTTTAGTACATATATGTGTAATTAAAAAAATGTATTCCATTACATTAAAATGCCTTTATAACTATTATAGAATAAAACAGGTATGTAATAAAAACATCATTTTAATAATGCTCTACAAGTCATAACATTTCATGGAAATGAAATACATGAAACACAACTTTTAAATTTATGCACAAAATTAACATAATTCACATATATATTGTCCAACTAGTTACCAATTTATAAAACCACATACAATAACTAGAACTCCAGTTACACCAGATTAAGAATTTTTCATAATTCAGTATTTATAAAATACAATACATGTATAAAGATAAAATAGACTGATAATAGACGTACAAGTTTTTAATCATTAATTGTATAAATTCTTCTCACTGGTACATATAAAACCTTTTTTAACCACTACACAGTTTAACCTTGCATAGCAACCACCTAGTATAAAAACCATCATCTAAATGCCCCTTGCTTATAAAGGGCACCTGCTTTAATAAGCCTTAACAGAATTAAACTAGAAAAGCCACCTTATACAAGTCACCAGTCTATAATGGTTAGTTTAGATATCATGTATTGAAAAAGTATTTAATCAACCTCCTTAGTAAAGCCAACCTGTTTATAAGGGGCACCTTTTAATGGTCCCTTAGATGATTGTCGAATATAGGTTTAATTACTGAGCTTTTGCAATTATTCACCAATGCTTGCCAAAATTAAAATGATAATTTGGTTCAGCTGAAAATATACTAAAAATATACATATTCAACAAAACAAATGAAAGGTCAACCATTTTGTCACAAATGGAAAGTAAAATTTGTTTTATTTAATGATGCCTCTAGAGCACATAGATTTTTATCTTATCATCGGCTATTGGACGTCAATCATATGCTCATTCTAACATATGTATTTAAAGGAAACTTGCTGCTGCCACATAAGCTACTCTTTCCGATTAGCAGAAAGGGGTCTTTTATATGCACAGTCCCACAGACAGGACAGAACATACCACTGCCTTTGATGAACCAGTTGTGGACCACTGGCTGGAACAGTAAATAGCTTGTCACAAATGGTTGACATGTAATATCCTGTTTGAAAGTCACAATGAAAACAAACCAATTAACTGTATAGAAACACGTTTTTAACAATGTTTATAACCTGCCTAAAGGCACAGTTAAACTGTGCATTAGCTAAGATATCGGATTTGCAGTTTTTAGGTACTGGGATCAAATCTCAGTGAATGCATGAGATTTTTAATCTCAGTATTGGCTCTAACCCAGCGTCTGTCCTCCACATTCATCCACAACTGGTTTATCAAAGACTATGGTATATGCTGTCCTGTCTGTGGGATTGCATATATTAAAAATCCTTTGCTGCTTACCGATAAAGAGTAGTAGCATTAGTGTGGCGGTAGTGGGTTTGTTTCTCCTACTAACACCAACCTCTGTCCTGGACAGACAGCACAAGAAGCTGAGTTGTGTACCAAGAACAGCATGCTTGAACTTCAGTTGGATACATGCAAAAAAAATTGGTATAATCTCTGTTAAACTGATTAACAATTATGAATGAAAAAATGGCAAGTAAACATGTACTTAAAAAGTGATAAAAGAAAGTTCCCAAAATATAAAATATGTACATAGCCATCTGTCTTAGTATCAGATCCAGAAGGAGGTTCAGTGGGTCTGGGCCATTTTCTATAATTTTTTATTATATATATATTTTTTTTTTTTTCTGAGTGGAAGGACGTGAAAATTAACCAATTATTCCATCCTATTCACCCATCACATTTAGACCCCCCCATTTCAGAAATCCTGCATCAGTGTCCGTGTCTTCATCTGCATTTTGAACAGCAGAACATGCACCTGCATCCTGTGACAGTAGTTGAACCCTCCATTGTTATGAAACTAATGACTTACCGTATTTTAAAACTCAATTACTTGTTAGTACAATGTTATCTGCTTTGCATTCAGGACAGATCAGCCTTTGTCGTCATTACATAGCCATTTTACTAGTTCCGAACAATCTCATTAGTATTAACATTTAGTGTAAAAATAGTCTAGTTGTCAATTTGACCCTAAACACAGCCATGGTTGTCCCTTCAGATGTTGTGACAAGTACTGGCATATTACAAAAATATGTCTTACAGAAGTAGATCAAACTTGAATATAGCCATAGATATAAAGATTTAATTTTTTCCATTATTTAAATAAAAAATAATATGGATGAAAGTACATTTAACATACCTGATTCATATAATTAACCAAAAAGTGAACTAAATGTCTTTTTTTATAAATATTGTCAGGATTGCTTCAACAGAAATGTTTGAAATATTACTCAAAAATGATTTTGGTTTGGTGTGCACATGTGCATTACACAATAAATGTAATAAAAAAGAGAGTAGTTAGATATATTGTTGTCTGTTATCCAGTATATCTTGACCCGTTATCCATAACCCTGCATAATTCTTCAAATAGTTCATTTTAGAAGCCTGAATTCTCATCAAGTTCTCTGAGCAAATTGTCTCTTTGGAGAATCATCAATCCACGTGTTACGATTTGGACCAAATTTAGCTGTATATGCTGTTGTCATCCTTGTTAGTCGAGCAACAATCTCTTTCATCTCCTCACGAGATACTGACTGTAGACCAAGATACCGACGCTCCAAGCCAGGAACTTCAGGCATAGTCTTGCACGGTCTCCTCTTTATGTAAACAAAGTCCTTATCCAATAGGTCAACTCCACCACGGCTAGATAACGTTGGACGTACTAGCCTAGAGACAATACAATTTAGTTCCTTTGAGTTTACACTTCGACCACCCACAACCGAACACTGAGAAACACCAGATTTCACTAATCTTTTTCTTGAAGGATATTCTGTGATTTTTTCATCATATTTGTTTGAGTTTGTCATAGACTGAGAACCAGTGACAGGTCGAGCGATAGTCACAGAACGGGTACCAGCCGAAGAACGAGCACCAGACTGGTTGGATTCACTGAAATTATCACTCATTTTGATCCTGTCACAATTTTTTTCTTTTGCAGACAGAACCGGACGTTGTAATTTGGGTCTTTGTAGGTGAAACTTTTCTTCTGCAACATGTGTCGGGACATTAACCGCAAGCCGTTGCGATAATTCCAACTGCTCTTTAGAACTAGCAATATGCCAAGGTCCGTAACGTGGTGCTGAATTATGTATTTTCAACTTATCCACATTTAGTTCATCTGAGGTCATTGTGCAACCTTGCCTATGAGTTCCGTATCCTATAGGCTATCACCTCTTGAAGACCGTCTGTCAGTAAGCTGATGAACTCAGTGTGGCATAATAAACATATTCCACACATTAGCTTGCAGGACCACTATCAACCCTCATCGGTTACACTGAATTAAGTCATATGTAAAAAAAGTAGACAAAAACCTTGTCGTCTGCTTCACTGAACATTCCCGCCTTTATGCAGTGTGGCATTTTCTCACAACAATCAAAGTTTGTTAGAACAAATCTGTTTTGCTTATACCCATAGCAGGATAATCCACTCACAGCAGACGGATTGTTATTATCCAATTATGTGCCTTTCTGATCTTACGTCCAACCATTTACCTTTATTAAAGGTGATCAAAGGTGTTAATAACAGGCAGCTTTAACTGCTACCACACTTGTTGGTGGAGACATTTCACAATGGCAGGTCGACCCTAACAGTACTACCATACTGTGTCTGGCAGAATGATGTCTGTAAATGTTTTAAAATTGCAAACATCTGCAGTTTGTATTGAAGGAGTCATTGAACCAATATTCAATAATAATAATGCATTGTTTGTATTAAGGTGATTTATAAAATGTGGTGTGATTCAAAAGATATTTCTATTATAAAACATTGGAGGCTGGTTCACACTTAAAACAAAGTGTTAAAATTACCAAACATTAATAAATCAATGTACTCTAATGATGTCATTAAATACACTGAAGTGCAAAAGAAAGAATACACTGTGTAGAAGTCAGATAATTTAATTAAATATGCATTACATCTAGCTGGTATATTGAGCACAATACAACTGCTGATACCTGGGTACCATGCATCATCCCTTAAATCACACATCCGCACCAGTACAGGCTCACAAGATAACATGGTAAATATGTAATATTTTCTTGCTTAATATCTCAGAAAAATGGCTGAAATTTGTTCATGCTTGGTTGAGAGTGGTAATTGTATATGCTTCGTTCCCATTCATCGCAAATGTATTCAATAGGGTTCAAATTTGGTGAATATGCTGGACAGTGTAAGGTATTGTCATTGTTCTAGGCGAGATACACAGTTAATTATCAAGTAATTGTGATTAGTATAGTGTTTATTTGTTTCTTTGGCATGTAAACTGTTACAAGGGTAATGGTAAAATATTAAGTTATGTCAACAGTGTCACGTTAGGAATCAAACTTCTGAAAATCGATATGATGCTCAATTTAAATTAAGTATGGCATTTTCAGTTGTTAACTTAATTTTTTAAAAATGTGTTTTTTTTATAGCATGGATACCTTATTACTTTAAATGAGTGAAAACACACTTATTAACCACATATTTCAGATGTTACAGACCAAAAACCTATTTTCAAGTTTCATCAGTTGACCACATGACATTTGAACAAAACCAAAAAAATATTCCTGTAAAAGTTTGAAGTGGTCGGGGGAAATGCAGATATGTTTTCCAATATATCCCTTCGAAGGCTATAGTAAAAATATCATTGTTCAAAATATGTATACTTTCTTTTTTTTGGTTGAAATATATATATTTATATTTCAAGATAACATATCTACTCTAAAACAAATGCTGAGTACATATCGGTTGATTAAAAATAGAAAAATAATATATTGATTTTAGATAAACAACTCTTTTCAAGAAATTAACTCTTCCAATTATGTAACAAAATAGAATACCAATTACCGACTGAACTATTAAAACAAACAAAAAAATCATTAAAACTAATTAAACAGTGAGTGGAAAAGGCAATTTGAAGTCAGTGCTGATATGATGTATAGAAATAGAATAGCTGATTGAACAGATGTTCTTTTCTGTGGCCTTAGCAACTGCATGCGTGTTGTCACTATTGGTGATTTATTTTCCACCAATACCAGCAGAGGCGACAGAATGAGTTGTAGAAAAAATAATCAGTACTTGTATTCTTAATGAATACGGAGCTGGAAGTAGTTCAAACGGTAACATGTCTGCCTGTGAACCAGTCAGTCATTGGATCGATCATTCTCAGTGGACCCATTTGCAGCTTAGGCTATTTTCTGTTCCAACTGGTGGTCCACAACTGGTTCTTCAAAGGCTGTGGTATATGCTGTTCTGTCTGTAGGATGGTGCATATAAAAGATCCCTTGCTGCTTATCGGTAAGAGTAGCCTATGTGGTGGCAGCGGATTTCCTCTAAATCAATATGTCAAAATGACTATATGATTGACATTCAATAGCCGAAGATAAGATAAAAATCAATGTGCTCTAGAGGCACCATTAAATAAAACAAACTTTACTTTTTCTTAATGAATACTGTATATTGCCATGTATAAGCCAAATTTTGAAGACCTGAAATACCCTTCTAAAAAGACAGTCAGCTTATCCACAATGTCAAAAGGTAGGTACATAAAATCCCAATTGAAAACTGGTAGTCTCAACTTTTGATATGACCAATCATTTACGCATTGCTTCAAAGCTTAGACAGCAATAACTTGTGCAGAATAAAAAATAAAACATTATTATGTTGTTCTGTTGAACATTGTTGAGTGTGTTCTATGTTTGTCTGTTTGTTTGTTTGTTTATTTGTTTAACGACTCCTCAACACAAAAAATATGCATCGGCTATTGGTGGGTGCTATATGTTTGATAAACAATAATAATAAAATACTTTTGGGTCAAACAAAGAATTCAGCTTATCTGCTAATATATACGGTACATGTATATGCCATAAATCATGAAAATATTTTTAGTGAACCCCAGTGGTCCAGTGGTAGGGAATCGGACTCACAAGCTGAAGACAGTTGTTCAAAACCTGTTAGAGGCTGGCTCATACTGACTATGTGTCAAAATTACTGAGTGTTTGACATTCAATAGTTGATGATTAATAAATCAATGTGCTCTAGTGGTTTCATTAAAAAACATTTGTGATGCAAAAAGTGTGTTTTGCTAGTCAAAGGTTTGCCAGTTAAATATTATTATTTACCAGTTAGACCCATATGTAGTTTGGGCTATTTTCCATTCCAACCAGTGGTCCACAACTGCTTTATCAAAGGCCGTGGTATGTGCTGTCCTGTCTAT
>JAULBS010006217.1:0-11346 GCA_032355785.1 Symmetromphalus regularis | reverse complement strand
ACATTTAGGGTTTTCTCTAATGTGTACAGATAAATACATTTTTATTCTCTCTTACTAATATTATTATACAGACAAATATGTTTGGTATTCTCTAAATTAAAATTATATATATACATTCAGTAGGTAAATAGTTTAGAATTCTCTCTAAATTGTATAGGTAAATACATTTAGAATTATCTAAATTGTATACCTAAATACTGTTAAAATGCTTTCTTAATTGTGTAAATCTATTTAGATTTTTTTAAAATTGTACAGATAAATAAGTTTAGAATTATCTCTAAATTGCGTAAATCAAACAATTTAGAATTATCTCTAAATTGTGAAGAAAAAAACCGTTCAAGATTCCTTCTAAATTGTAAAGAACAATACATATAGGATTTTATGTAAATTGTATAAATAAATACTTTTAGAATTATTTCTATATAAATAAGTATATATATAAATACGTTAAGGTTTATCTATAAATTTGGAAGATAAATAAATTTAGGATTACCTAAACTGTATAGATAAATACATTTCATATAATTCCTAAATTGTATGAGCATATATACCTTTAGAATTATAAAATAGGTCAAAACGTTTAGAATTCTGTCAAAATTGTATACGTAGTTACGTTTAGGATAATCCTAATATACAAAAACATGTTTAGGATTCTTTCTAACTTCTATACATACAAAAATCTTGGATTCTCTCTAAATCGTATGCAAAAATAACTTTAAGGACTGCTTCTTAAGTTATTGATAAATATATTTAGGATTCTTTATAAATTGTTTGGATAAATATGTTTAGGATTCTCTAAATACTACAAAGAAATACGTTTAGGATTCTCTTTAAACAGAACAAATATTTTCTATAAATTGTATTGGTTCAAATATCTTTAAATTGAATAGAATTTAGGACTGCCTCTAAATTGGACAGAGAAAAGCATTTAAAGTTGCCTCTAAATATATATAGCAATACGTTTAGGATACTTGTAGAAAAATACGCTTAAAATGATTTCTAAATCAGATAAATTAATTCGTATAGAATTCTCTCTAATTTATATAGAAAAATACGCTTAGGATTTAGGTAAAAATGTTTAGGATCATCTTTGAATTGTATAGATAAAACTGTTTAATATTGGTGATTATGTTGTATAAATAAAACATTTAGAATTGTCTCTAAATTGTATAACTGAGAGTGAGACATAGTAACTGTTACAGAATTATTGTCTGTAAATTCTATATAGATAAATACATTTAAAGTTGCATTTCAATTGTATAATATAAACGTTTAGGGTTGCTTCCAAATTGAATATTGTTTTTGCTTTATTTTTGTTTATCACCATTAGAGAACATTGATTTATTAATCATCGGCTAATGGATGTCAAACATTTGATTATTTTGACTAAACTGCATAGATGAATACCTTTAGGATTGTCTCAGATAGTTACACTCATTTACCAGTACATTATAAAGTTAGTATTTTAATAAATTCCTGAAATATAAATAAACAATAAACAAAAATTCTAATACATATAAAGTTTAACAACACTGACTTTAGAACATGTTTCTTGTATATCGTTTCATAAGGAAACTAATTTTATATATTTTATATTTGTAATGGTAAAGGAATTTACATCTTACCTTCAGACATAAAATAATTTAATTAGCCTAACTGTTTAATAATGACATTACAAACAGCACGTATAAATACGTTTCTAGTAATAATATTTCTAAAAAATCTAAACTTTATGGAAATGATACAACAGATATACATCTTAAACACATTTTGAATATAAATTTCTTTCAAGAAACAAATTTTAAATTAATTTTTGCTTTATTCATTGCTATTTGTGTTACTATAGCTTCCATTTTATAATTATTATTAAAAAAAAAAGTTATTAATTAAAATGCTTTTATTATAAAAATGAGTACATTATTAATAATGTTCAAAAAACTTGTTGTCAATATGGTTTTATAATTTACAATTATTATTCAACTTAGCACACGGCTGCTTTGAGATATCTTACCTCGTACTATTGACTATAAATAAACTGTTTAGGTATACTCCAATGTAAAAGTAATATGCTAGAATAATGAACATGTTGTTCCATTACTAAAATAAATTATCAATAATCCTATATACCTGGAAGCACATGAGGCTTGTAGATTGTAAAAACGAAAAGGTGTTAATTTATCAACATCCTAACACACTGGTTTAAATAGTCAGGGGCTGCTAGGTGTAAAACGCACAATATTTGTGACACTTAGTCCCCAGAAGAAACCCTTTACCGCCACATAGGTTACTTGTTTAATTTTATTTGTGGGATAGATTCTTTTAAATGCTCTTTCCCACATACAGGACGGGACATTATAAGGGCTTTGATAGGCCAGCTATGGACAACTGTTTGGAATGAGAAATAGTCCATTGGGTTCACTGAAAGGGATCGATCCAAAACTCTATCTTATCTCCGGGTAATCATCAATATCCATCTTCTGGTTCCGTTGTGGGTCATTAAACCCACTGGGCTATTTCGCGTAGTTGAACAGGTGGTCTAACACTATTATATCAACAATTACATTATTCACCTTTTATAAGATGGGATTGCTCATAAAACTCCTTGCTATTAAAAACAAAAGAGAAGCCTATGTGGCGGCAGTATTTGTATTATGTATAGCATAATTATTAGCGTCTTTAACACCTAATAGCCGATGATTAACAATGTGCTTTCTGTATACGTGTCATCGGTGGCAAATCAAAAATATGTTTAATGGGATTCAAATCTAGAGAATGTGATAGCCTAAGACACTGACATACTTTTAACAACTTTTGTATATGCGTCAATATTTAGTCAGTTTGTCTCCATTGAAGTGTTTCCAAGAGCTTATGTTTATACAACTTTCAGAATAGAGACATTGATACAGTCTCAACTCCTGTATCTTAGACTGCTGAAGTAGACTTATTTCAAAATCTATTTCTAAATATTTTCATTTATCTTTGTTATACAAAATATATTTCGCTATATCAAGCAGTGTTCCCAGTATATTTTAAGCTGTGTGTTTTACTGTGGATGTACCCACACTTTAATTTTTTTTTTTTAAAGAACAACAAAAACCTCCAGTAAAGTAAAAGAGAAAAAAAGAAAATAATATTATTTAATAATAATAAAAATTTAAAATAAACATAACTCTGAGCAGCTCTAGCTTCTACTCTCAGTCTATGTTAAGAATTGTATAACTATTATAATTATATAAGTAATTCTATTAACTCTAAAAATTATTCTAACGTTATAAAATTATCAGGTTATAATTTATAAATTTTGTTTTGTTTTACCTTATAAAATCTTGTTGACAGAAAACCTGTGAACCTCTAGCAAAGCATGTTCCAGTGAGAGACGTATGGCATGATGAACATCGCAGACATGTCGCGTGCCACAGACGACCTTGAACTCTGATAATAAACTGATCCAGAATAGCCTGTCTACATCCAGTACACAACGGAGGACCTGAAAACAGCAATTCACCAATTAAAATAAAATAAATTTGGTTTTACTAAAAATATTTATATACTGTAATTGACAAAGTGGCTCCATATTATTATTATTATTATTATTATTATTATCATTATTATTATTACTATTATTGTTATTTCTGCCATTATTATTATTATTGTTATTATAAAATTGTTTACAAACGTGTATATTTTTTGTAATATAATAAAAAGGATAGACACTAGTGCACATAACTATAAATTTACATAATAACAGAGTATAAAAATATAAGGTACAAAATAAATATTTTATACTATAAATAACAAAGTAGAAACATTAAAATATAAATAATCATAAACAATTATGTAAAACATATTATATGAAGTACGAAAAAAATATTTTTATCCTATAATTAACAAGAAAGAACCACAATAGTATAGTGTCTGGAGACACTAACGTATATAATCATGTAAATAACATTCGTATATTTTCATATTTCATATATTAAAACAGATCATAAAGTTTCAGCCTATATTTCTGTGGAAATTTATTTTGTATAACATATTAAGACAGTGTTAAAAATAAATTCTATCATCATTAAATAAATAAATATAAGGAGAAAATATGTTATGAATTTTGTTGCTACTACGTCTTTTGAGTTTTTTTCTCAATAATACTGTTTATCTTTCATACTTAATGAGATAACAAAAAATACCTTAGGTTCCATGAAATTAAACAACACCAATTAAAAGAGAAGAAAAACAACTAAGTTTAATAACGTAGTTTATCAGTTTCATGTTTTTAAAACAAATGTTTTTACAGTTGATATAATATCCTAATTTAAATATGATAAATAAAATTATTAATATTATTTAAAAACACCAGAATTTTCTTGTTTTAAATATTCAATATTAAAATAAACTTATATATTCTAAAAACTGAAAACAAAAGAATTTATATTTACTTTTATTATTTCTAAAAAATTAAATAAAAACGAATAGTCGCCAACATAGTTTTGACTAGTTAGTAAAAGTGAAAATTACAGTACTGCTTACATAGTATTGTTCTATAATTTATATGTAAATATATATAATATATTATCTTACCACTCTGGTTCGCAGAACTGTCGATGAAGCCAGATTCCCCTGGTAGCGATGACGATGTGGGTAAGTCAGCATTCCCGACCCCCGGGCCAATAAAGTCGGATCCGTTTATATTAATCATATTTTAAATGTTATAATTCAAGCCCACACACAGCTTGACAATACAAGTCACAACTTTTACTGTCTTCTTAGCTATAGTTGGACTGCTAGCTTGACAGGTCTGTCAAATTTGCGTAAACATTTTCCTACAAATTTTATATATTCCAATTTCCAGACACCCGCCAGACATTTTAATTAGTAACACTGTATATCTCTATGTAGCTTGCCACTGGCCAGACGGGGGTCTGTCTGGTTTACAACCAATGGGATTCCAGTACTCACAATATTATCCAATCGGAATGCGTTACATTTAGAGGGCACTGACTAACGGTTTAGAAGAAACGTGATTAGTGCGGTCGTCTGATTATTCAACCATTGGAACAGGTTGGTCACATATTTGTTGTTTGTCCCCGAGTTTGTCCCTTGACATTTACTACAGATGGCGTAAGCTCACATTCGGCAGCTCGTGTTGCAACAACAATATAATACCATCTGGTCCTATTTTACTCATTTTAATATCCATAATAATTATAGGTTTGTGTAGCTTGTTCAGTTCCAAATAATAGGTTTTAGTGTGTCATATATTTTGTATCGTAGGCAGGTTATACTCTACTACAGTGCCACCATCCCCCCACCCCCACCCCACCACACACACCAAACTCTCACATAATACGCCATTATTGTTTGGACTGTCAACCAATCATAAACAAAAATTGAAACTTATTATGTGTAACGTTTCAATATGCCGTACTTATTTTGAACAGTATAGTTCACTTGTAACTAGAATAGTGCACTTTTGACATACTAAGAGTTATTATGAAACGGACATTTTGGTAACTGCTGTTAATGTTTTTTTTATTTTTTTTATTTATTATTTTTCTTTGTTTTATATTACAAAATCTATCATAAAAGAAACACTATTTTCATCACTTTAAACCTCTGTTATAGTATTTTTCTTTTTGTCTTTTACACATGTCATTTAAGATAAAAATATGTTATTTATGAATAAAACACTGAAGTCGCATATTTGTATTAAACAAAAAGGAACGATAAAAATAACACTTTTGTATTATTCCTTGACATATTTAATGTATTCTCAGCTGCATTAAAGTTTCTCAATTTTATTACACAGTGGTTTTGTTTTGTTTTGTTTAACGACACAAACAGAGCACATTGATCTGTTAATCATCGGCCACTGGATGTCAAACGTTTAGAAATTTTGACATGTAGTCAGTGTGAGCCAGCCTCCAACGGGTTTTGAACCCCAGTATCCAACTTGAGAGTCTTATTACATAGTTACCCAGATGTTAGATGCAAAGTTATATTCAAAAGTCTACGGCACGTTCGCAAAAAATACAGAAACAAATGTAAAGTTTGTTTTATTTAACGACGCCTCTAGAGCAAACTGACTTTTATCTTATCATCGGCTATTGGACGTCAATCATATGGTCATTCTGACATATGTATTAATGGAAACCTGCTGTCGCCACATAGGCTACTCTTTCCAATAAGTAGCAAGGGGTATTTTATATGCACCGTCCCACAGACAGGACAGCACATACCACGGCCTTTGATGAACAAGATGTGGGCCACTGGTTGGAACGGAAAATAGCCCAAACTGCAGATGGGTCGACTGAGAAGGATCGGTCCGACGACCGACCGGTTCACAGACGAACACTACCATTTGAGCTATATCCCGCTCCAAATACAGAAATATACATTATTCTTTTATCCTGGCTATATCTCCCATTCCCTGCCAAAAAAACCTCAGGCTTTTATATCTGAAAAACACATTTACATCTACACTACTTATATCCTTTTCACTCTTAAAACAACAGCAACAACAACAACAACAAAAAACCCCACCAAAAACCAACACCAACACCACCCTCAATCCCCCCACTCACAATTAAAAAAAAACACCCACCCACACACCATTACTTAACTTCCATAAAGCCTTTAGGTAGGACGATCGTAGTTTTACTGCCGATTTTGTAAACCTCGTTATCTCTAAAAATAAAAGATTGAAATAATATGTTCTGTAAAATTAGCTTTATGGACTTCTTCCGTTTTTACCTCTTGGAAACACTCGTCTGTCCCGGGTAGGAAGAATTGCTTACTGAGTTACTCATCGAAAAAAAGAAAAAAAAGTTAAAACAAATTCCAGTATGTTCTAAAGATGCACTTGATAATAAAATAGGTCTGGAAAAAAACCCCACATTTATTTCTTTCTTAAAAAATGGAGGCAAGTAAAACCAATTAATAAGTTAAGAGGCATTAAGGCAATCTCTCACTTAGGTATTATAATAATAGAAGAACAACATAAACATAAGTTGAAGGAGATTATAATAAAAACAAAGGGATAGTTCATTGTACTATTTTTAATATTCATAATAATAGTTCTCAATCATAACTGACAACGTAACACATGATGTCGTTATGCAGATGCTAGACACAAAAAGTGTCATTTGCTGTCTGAATCTGTGCTAAGAACTTAAGAACACTTTATGGCGTTGAGTAAATGATCACGTAGAACAAAAGCGGTGCAATCAAAGGCACTCAGTTGTGGTTTGTTTGTGTGATTGTTTCACCTCGCCTTATCGAGCACCGAGGAAGCGGCCATGCGTAGCACAAACACCTGGTTAGTGAAGGAAAAACCAGACAGAGATTAACCAAATATTTTTCCTTATTTAATAGCAAACGATTAGACAGTCTGGTCTGACCAATCAGGTCTGGACACAAAATGCTAAGTGGTCTGCTTGTAAAGACTAAAGAAACGTGTATGCAGTTATCACTGTTTTGCTAAGTCCTCTTTGCAGTATTATTAATTCCTATTACAACAGGGTTTTAAATCTTAGGGGAAACTTTCTCACAGTAAAAATGATAAGACGACATTTTTGTATAAAGAAATAATGAGTAGTTATAATAAATGTCCAGTGGAATTATTTCGTTAAGATATATATTCATTTATAATAGACAATGTATTTATTTTGAACTAAAACATTTCTAATTTCATATTATTGTTAAATAATGGATCACAATTATACCAAATATTATAAATGTTTAACAATATAATATTTTGAAACAAAGAAAAACAACAACCTTAAATGTTTAATTAGATATAGTAAAATTGTAAAAATAAATAATTTGTATGAAATAATGCAAGATTTCGAATAACATTAAACAAAATGATAACAAGGCTACATGCATTATACATTGTAGGAATACAATTTTAAAACTTTTACGTTCATATGATAGAATTACCACACACCCAAAAAAAAAACCATCCCAAAAACAAAAACCATTGTAAATACCGTTTTGAATAACGAAATGTAATAAATCATAAATAAAATAATAAAAACTATTACATATAAATATTTAGTAAAATAATAAATATTAAAATACTATAGGATGAGCAAGATACATAAACGAACATGAATAATAATACCATACTAGCTTACTTGTAAATTAATTTAGAATTTTTGACTCCTGGAGATGTTAATATATCACAACGAAACTGTAAATTAAAAAAAAAAAAATAATAATAATAATTTCCCAACCAACCAACCAATCAACCAACCAACTAAAACAGCAAAAATACTTTAAATTTATATTAATTTAGAAAGAAAATAGTTTAAACGATTTGAAGTGAAAGTTTTGGTATAAAAGTATTTATTTACGAATTCTTTCTCACACGCTTGAATACGATTGATGAGCGAGAAGGCTGCGTGATGCGGGTTGTGATGTAGGACCCAAACATTAACAAAGTGAAAACAGTATTATCGCGTGTATCGGAAATATTAATTTCTGTGTTGTTTATAGTTTTGTTTGCGTTATTAGATGGCTTACCAACCGTTTATGTTCGAGCCTGAACGTTTAAATAGTGATAGTGGATCGGACTTTGAGATTTCATCATCATCGGGCGGATATTTTACAATAAATTGGAATGAAACAGAGTCTGGTGTTCGTGCGACAGTTGCGTAACTTTATTCAGACGACAGTTTTTAAAGTTAGCGATTACACATTTCTGGTTTAATTTGGATCATTTTCTTTTTTCAGCACGAACTGTAATACGAATCGCTAACAAAGACGTAATAACAATTAACTTACTCCGTGGAAAGAGCTGCTATTATACGGCCATTACAAGTTTCGCACAATGCTTGTTCTGATCTGACGTCATACAGTACGACTATATATTCTAACAAAAAGAAGTTCCGTTTCTTACTTTTGTACACGGAAAACATGTTTTTAAGTACAAAGACATCTTTGTTTAATTTTTTTTATATATTTTTAACTAATGCCTTGTGAATACATTAATCCATTTTATATGGAACACTGTACACTTCAGTATCCCTTTAACATTATTGTCATTCACAGGTTTATTCGTATTTCAAAAAGTCCGGCATCCGTCTGGGAATATGCAGTCTTTTGGCTAGTTTCTCCAAATTAAACGTGTAATATATATATTTTTTAATATTAACATATTAATTGCGTCGCTGTTTTTCAAGTGTCTTCGTACGCGTCCGTGTCAACGCATTTGTTAGGCCTAATAAATTGTTAGCCTAATGGTTATTCTCTTGTATTACTTTGATTAATTAACTATACCAGTTTAACATGTCGTTGTAGAAGCATCACGAGGGGTAAATGGCTTTTTATGCACCCTCTGTGTGTTCTTTTATCCCTCACCTTGCAAACCACGTGAAGAATTGCATATGACAGCGGTAAGCATTTGTTTATTTTTTTAAAATTATTATTGCAGTGCTGATTTAGTGTATTTATTTATGCATATAAATTTTAATTTGGAATACCAGAGGCGTAAATAACTTTTTTCAATGGGGTGCGACTCCACCAATATTTATTTTCGCTGCTATTAACGGAAAATGAGTTCTACGCAGTGCACGTAATATCCGACTCACACGATCGATTTTAATTTTTAATTTATTTGTTTTAACCTTGTTCAATTTACTATCGAAAAAAACCTACTAATGTTTACAACCACACCAGTTTATTTCGTAGAACAATAAAATGCATACCATTGTTAAATGTTGATCTGTAAAACAATTCCACTGAAAACCAATGTGGGTGTGGGTCTTAGTTTATTTAACAAATGTAACGGTTCGTACATGTACGGCTGCACAACGCGTAGTCTGTCGCACATTGGTACTTCCTCATACTCAATTTCTTCTTCAAAATCCATGTTGACAGCAAGCTGTGGGCAAAGAAAATGATCAAAAGGGGTGGGATCAGATTCACTGGCCTCCCAGTGGATCTATCGATGAAAACACAAATATCCAGTCATGCGAATTTGTCTATAGTGGTACTGTGGTAATTGTCATTTACGTTCATATGGTGGAAATGCATCCTATTAAAACAGAATCCAAAAGACAAATGTGTTATGATGTTCAAACAAACAAACAAACAAACAAACAAACAAACAAACAAACAAACAAACAAACACATAATAATAATATGATGAAGATGGGGAAGAAGAAGAAAATATAGAAACAGAAGAAGAAGAGATCACGCCTCGACACCTTTATATCTGTATATACAGCCTTCGAAATAAAATCATCTTACGACGGTAATTTAGTTCAAATAATAACAAAGTAAATAGGTCTACCTGATAATTATAAAAATTCTGTACAAGATACATTTTTACAATAGCTTTTCTCGACGGTACAACTGACTGCCATCGCGACTTTCGAGGGCTGCGTGTATATATAAGCTTACATCTAAATAGCGTATAGTGAAAATTGTGACAGTCCGTATACATGAATAACAAAAACACTGTTGATACAAGGATTTCAAGAAAGGTGGAGATCTTAATACGAAAATGTGTAAACCTATACGTGATCAAAATAAGACAATTTAAATCAGTTAAATGCTTCGTATTGTTAAATTGCCGCTTAGTTTTTACTATAAAAGTTTTGAAAGATTTGTCTTTTACTTGTCAAAACTGTACACGTTGCAAAAGGTATGTATGGTCCTTTAATACTAATACATAAAAATATAATTTAGTTTGGTTTTAAAATTTAAAAATACGGCAGTTAATTTTGCTGTAGCAGGCGTATATATTATACAAGGATGTGAATGCCCTTATTTCTTGATGAGAGAAAATATTATAATAATAGATCTACATAGCGAGGCGTTTTCGCAACTAGAACACACTGACCTGCGAAACACAGGTGTGAACCTAGCCTAATATAAAGTCAAATCTGCCCATGCGGCCACCTGTATTAAACAGCCACCTGCGTTAAAAGGTCACCTTAATTTTTTCACAAATCAGCTAATTTAGTATAATTCAACCTATTTTAAGCAGCAACCTGTTTTAAGAGGCCACTTTTTCTTACTTCTTTGGGTGACTGCTTAAGACAGGTTTGACTATATATATTTAGTATGTTGCACTGACCTCTTGACAAAAGTTTTCAAAAGTTATCGATGCGGATACACGAATCTTAGAGAGGAACCAAGGATTTTTAAAAGATAGTTTAATAATGAAAGGAGTAGCCAAAGTTAAGTACAACCAAATAAACTGAGAGAGAGAGAGAGAAAGAGAGAGAGGGGGGGAGGAAGAGAGAGAGAGAGAAGGGGAGGAAGAGAGAGAGAGAGAGAGAGAGAGAGAGAGAGAGAGAGAGAGAGAGAGAGAGAGAGAGAGAGAGACAGACAGACAGA
>JAULBS010006206.1:0-11346 GCA_032355785.1 Symmetromphalus regularis | reverse complement strand
GAATTTATGATTGGAGTGTGATACTCCATGTAGCCGACGTTAAGTGCCGTTACCTGATAAAGGCTGAAAGAAAGAATGGCCTATATTGATTAAAGAATTTAAAGATGAGCTGCAAAAGACACGTCAAAAATAATAACCGCATATACCTATATTAATAGATTGATGAAAGTTGAGAAGTGATGAACCTGTCTGTTTGAACATTAAAACCCTACATGTCTACAATAGGACCATATCCAGGAAATGTGAGCCTGTGATTTCCAAGAACTGAACTTTATACTGAAATATCCAATACATTTAAGTGTTACTAAAGAGGTCATTGTGTAAATGTAATTACATTGAGATGCAATGTAACATGTGTGACTTTTAGCTTTAATAATTACTGGTTTATCAAGCAGAAAAGTAAAGTAAAGTTTTGTTTTATTTAATGACGCCTCTTGAGCACATTGATTTTCATCTTATCATCGGCTATTGGACATCAATCATATGGTCATTCTGACATTTATTTAGAGGAAACCAGCAAGGGGTCTTTTATATGCACTGTCCCATAGGCAGGACAACACATACCACAGCCTTTAATGAACCAGTTGTGGACCATTGGATGGAACAGAAAATAGCCCAAATTATCAAGCAGTGTTATGTTCTATCCTGTCTGAGTGATAGTACATATAAAAGATCCCTTGCTGCTTATCGATAAAACTAGCCTTATTAATGTTTTTTCTTTCTCTCCTAACACTAACCTCTGTCCTGGACAGACAGTACAGGAAGCTGAGCTGTGAGTCCAGGACAGCGTGCTTGAACCTTAACTGCACTGACTAGTGGTCCACAACTGGATTATCAGAGGCAGTTGGTTGTGTTGTCCTGTCTGGGAAAGTGAATATAAAACAAACCCCCTACTTCTAATTGGAAAGGTACCGGTCCAAGTGGCACAATGGTTAAGCTATCAGACTTGTGACTGGTAGGTACTGGGATCAAATCTCAGTCGAGGCATGGGATTTTTAATCTCGATACTGGCTCTAATCCAGAGTGAGTGATCTGCAAGGCTCAGTGGGTAGGTGTATACCACTTACACCGACCAGTGGTCCACAACTGGTTTATCAAAGGCCGTGGTATATGGTATCCTATCTGTGGAATAGTGCATATAAAAGATACCTTGCTGCTTATCGATAAGAGCAGCCTCATTAGTGTGGCGGTAGCGGGTTTCGTGTCTCCTACTAACACTAACATCATATTACAGACATCACATGAAGCTCGGCTGTGTGCCCAGGGCTTAACTGGATATGAGCACGAAAATAAATACAACCAACCACTGATCCAATCTTTATTATTATGTACTTGAGACCGGTTATAAACTACGACAGAAATAGGCCATGGGCCAGATAAGGTCTACGTACACACCCCACCCACAACACCACCACATTAGGTTTTATGTATAGTATGCCTTAAAATGTTCAGAACATGAAATCAATTGGTAACATTAAAAATGTTAGAAACCACTACAATATTTTCACCAATATTGGAGTGTAGCCACAAAAACGTTACGTTTTCGTTGATGTCACGCAATAATGGTAACCTCCCTATTCTCTCCACCGTGATGCCCAAAACTTTCTAAAGCATATATTATATATATATAAAATGAAAGCTTATGATCCACTAGTTATTATGGTATGTAGTAATATTAATCTATGTGTAAATTATCATTAAACCTCTTTTTTTCTGTTTCGGCAGCTCATACAATACCCCAATGTTTTATATTTTCTTTTTCACAAAAACACATCAACTGTAAGTAAAACACTTTAAGTAATGATTTTATTTGATTCCTTGACCATGACAACAAGAATAGACGCCAACATTATGATTCTGTGTTGGCTGTTGAATAGTACTTGAGATATTATTGATTGTAAATGATGTAAGCGGCCATCTTGAAACATGGCCGAAAATAATGGTATTTCTTACTGATAACATCGCTAATATCATTTTTGAGAGTCCCATGAACAAAATGGTACCACTCATGAAGGGTCATAGAGTGTGTGTGTGCATATGTACCCTCCTTAGCTCACGTATTATGTCTGGAAAATGACAATATTTAATATACATGGTAATATTAAAAATATTATATCTCGTTAAGTTTTAAATCTAAGAGTCTGAAACTGATATCAAATAGAAGCTGTGACAGCGTAATTTACTTACAGTTGCTGTATTTTTGTGAAAAAGGAAATATAATGAAAATGGGATTGTTTTAGAAATAGAAAATTGGTCCAATTGTTTAATGATAATTTAGTCGTATATTAATAGCACAAATCCTACATTACTACATACCATAATAACCAGCAGATCATAATATATAATACATGCTTCAGAAACATTGGTGGGCATCACCGTGAACGTAATAGTGGGGGTACCAAATATTGCATGACATCGACGAAAAGGTAACGTTTTTGTGGGTATCCTCTAATACTGGTGAAAAATGAGTAGTGGTTCCCTATTTTTTCACTTTTACTAGTTGATTTCATGTTCTGACATCTGAAGTAATACAAAAAAAAAACAAAGTTGTTGAGTTTTGTGTGTGTGTGAGTGTGTGTGTGTGTGTGTGTGTGTGTGTGTGTGTGTGTGTGTTAGGGTGTGGGGGAGTGCACACTAACCATATCTGGCCCATGGCCTAAAAAAAACTATCATATTTATAACGTTGCAAAAGTTCTGCCCGCTTAAAGTATATAATAACTCCACGATGTTTCAACAACGACACCTTGCCAAATATCACAACTAAGATGGGTTACTAATCCATTTGACAGAATGAAAGGACGTCATAGACTAGACTGATGAGTCGTCAATCGTGATTCATTGAGCACACACACAGGCAGATTTATCATATCCTTACTGAGTGTTCTCAATACTTCACAATTTCAAATTGATGTTCATTTTGTATTTTTAGTTTGAAATCACTTAACATCCCAACCAGCGAAACTTAGATTTGACAAGGCTTATGACAAACGATAGATGCAATTATGTTATCTTAAAAACATGACAAAATTTAGACCCACGCTTAGTATCTAAAGACACATTGTACAAAATTACAGACATGACCTGTTTAAATGTTTTGAGCGCTTTTAAAAATAGTTCCTTTCAGATTATTGGATATAACCTGCAGAAAAGAGAAAATTTCATCAAGATTTTAAGTAATATATTTGTTTCTGGATTTTATTAGTATAATTTGTTTTAAATGCAATCAAGTGATTGTTAAGTGTTTTTGCACATATTTAAAATTCCAGTAATATTAAATATTGTTGACACTACTTCTGCAGAACAAAGTAAACAATACAACTATAAGCCTATTTCCATTTTTTCCTACTTCACAACGCGCCTTCCAACTTCTGTGTCGACCGACAAAACATTAGAAATGACTATACACGTAACGACGTCTTGAGGAGCAGTGATATGAAAATGATTCGAATTTACGTCACGCGGTGTATTCTATGCAAATTGTCGCCTGTATTTATATGTCGCGTATACTTTGCACACTGTTATCACACTATTGTTTTTCTTCTTAAAAACACACAAATCGTATCTGCATACACACAAGACACGTCTCGTTACCATGACGACGGCGAATGACGTGCGTATAAAGCGATCGCTTCTATGACGACGTTCTATTTTAGATGTTACATTTGCATACTGCCACCTTTTAAAGACAACAGTGAAATCCTTGTCTTGTGCGTGACTACATCGCCAAATAACACTGGAAATAAGACATATATCAATTTATTAATAACCTTTGGGGGAAATAAATCATTAGAATAAAACAATACTGTTGATTTGTAAGAATGGCTTTTCCTGTCAAATACAATTGGTATTGTTATTTTGATTTCAATATGTTACACATCTAATTAGCGGTAGATGAAAAGAACAGATAGAATTAAAAATGTAAAAGGCGTGTTTGATAAAATTAAATTGACAATCATCTGCGTTTCGAGTAGATTACCGTAAACAGAAAAGCTGTAAGCTACTAAAATATGTGAGGCTGGCAGACGTCAATGCTAGTTGTGTAGCAGAACCAATGAGCTTGTGGCGCACGCTATCGAAATCGAGGGCATGTGGAAAAATAGATCAATACAACCGACGTCATCGGTTTTTATTGACAATGGCGGCGTTTATACAAGATACGTAGATCTGTGCGACTTGTGTGCATAGAAAGACCCTGTTTATTCCTACCTTTCTGTTTATGGCTCGATGTGCTATCGTGTGTATGTTTTGCGTGTGAATCTTGTGTTTGCAGCACGGTGGTACCAGCACGGAAAGCCAATCGCAGATATCACCATTGATCTACAGGATAAAGTGGGAAGCGCCGATATTCCGCACACCGTGTGTTCTTTTGTTTTTAGCATGTCTGCTGCAATCCTGCTACAGATGTTTCGTGAGGTTCAAAAATAGCTCAGCGTTGTCAGTTTTTTGGCAGACTAGGCGAAAACAGACTTGTGTGTATGTGTGTGTGTGTGAAAGAGATAGTAAGATTCCTTTCAGACGCAGACTTACGTTCTTTGGATTTATGTGTTTGCAGTTAGTTTGTTCAACATATAGGAAAAATGATGTCTTCTTCGCAATTACTGTACAAGCAGACGATTGCAATGGCTTCCAGGCAGCACATAGACACAATGAATGCCTGCAGCACGCATTAGCACGGGCAAGAGACTCTGCCAGGCGATGCCGAGCGCCTCGGACTGTGAAGATGTAAATAATAAACAAGAAAAACATCTACTGTATCGACTCAGTAGTGACGAGAGCGCGCGCAGTGGGAGTGGCAACAGCACGCGCAGTGCCGTCTGCCACGGACCAAAAGACAATTTGTCCGTGCAACACGTGAAGAAACAGGAACAGACAAACATGCAGGAGAAGGTGCCACCTAGTATTGACGTGGGAGACTACTACCCTGACGGCGGTTGGGGCTGGGTGGTGGTGGCAGCAGCCACGTTAGTGCACGTGCTTTGTAGCGGATTCCATTACGCATTCGGGGCGCTCTTCCTCGAGATCCGACGCGAATTCAACACCAAAGATATAGAAACAGGTGAGAACTTAGTGTTAATTGAGCTCTGTTTGTGTGGAACATTGTAATATGATATCAAAACAGGTGAAAACCTAGTGTTAATTGAGCTCTGTGTGGAACATTTCAATATGATATCAAAACAGGTGAGAATCTAGTGTTTCATTGAGCTCTGTTTGTGTGGAACATTGCAATTTGATATCAAAACAGGTGAGAACCTAGTGTTAAGTGAGCTCTGTTTGTGTGGACATTCCAATATGATATCAAAACAGGTGAGAACCTAGTGTTAAGTGAGCTCTGTTTGTGTGGAACATTCCAATATGATATCAAAACAGGTGAGAACCTAGTGTTAATTGAGCTCTGTTTGTGTGGAACATTGTAATATGATATTAAAACAGGTGAGAATCTAGTATTTTATTATGCTATGTTGGTAAGGAACATGTAGAACATTGCAGTATAATATATCATAAAAACAGGTAAGAACCAAGGGTTTCATTGTCTTCTGTTTGTGTGGAACATGTACAGCATTACAGTGTGATATGATACTGAAATAGATGAAAACCTAGTGTTTCATTGTCTTTTGCTTGAAAGCAATTTACATAAATTTTCAGTATAGATATAATATTGAAACAGGTAAGAATCATGAATTTCGTTGTTTTAGAACAATTCAGTATACAATTATATTGAAACAGGTCAGAATCTACGCACCTTGTAGAGCACTTCAATATAGATATATACTGCAAGGTTATAATCTAGAATTTCATTATGCCCTGTCCAAAATATGCAGAACAATTCAGTATAGATGTTAATTAAAATCATTGTGCTCTGTGTGAAACGTAAAACATTTCAATGTAATATGGTATTAAAACACCGAAAGTGTAGAACAATTCATTAATACTCAAACAGGTGAGTGTTGTGTTTTATGTTCCTCTCTGTATTTCAGTATAATTTAGATTTTGTTTGTCTCTGTACGCAATTTGTGGAACATTTCAATATAATTATGTATCATATTGAAACACCTACGAATCGTGTTTCGTTGTCCTCTTCTTGTACGTAACTTACAGAACATTTTAACATTAATATATAACAAAGAGCATATTTTGACAGTCTGCTTCCACACCTGGTAGATTTAATCAGCCTATTAAATTTTATGGTGAGGCTGACAGGACCAATACCATGCACATTCTAAGAAGTGTAGTTGGCAGTGTTGATGTTTAGGAGGGGTAAAAAGCTTGTTTTTTTTTTTTTAAAAGGTGGCTAAATGAGGAATTTCATTAAAAATAATAGTTTAAATGAAGTTTTGTCAGTATATAAGATGCCATTAAAAACGAGTATAAGCACCGTTATAATATTCATGTAAAACCACCTTAATAGTCTGTGTTTATCGAAACCAGCCACTTGTATTGTAATTTAGTAGGTCACGACCTATTTCTAGTTAGACGGTTTTTGATTAGGATAGTAAACCACGAGTTAACCTCAAGCACTTTTAGCGAATTATATTTCCCATCCAGTTCCTTGGGTATCGATTAATAGCTATAAATAGACCACTTTAATGGTCTGTAGATCTAGCTGTTTTTTTAAATTCTCGTTTTGATATTGGATGGAACTGGAAACAAATACTAATCTTTATCCTCTTAAAGGATTCCAGGGGCGGGTACCGATATTTTGGAAGGGGTTCAAAAATATTAAACCAAATTATAACCGGAAAACAAATTGTTGGCAGCTTCTGCATTCACATTAGGAACTACTGTAAACTGGTTTTAACTGATGCCTGCATTAATACTATGAATAAAACATTTCTCAATTTATCCATTTCTGACTTTTAAAAACATACAATATTCTTCACACACGAGAGTTTGTATTGTCAGTATTTATTAATATATACTTATACTGCGCTTTTCAAATACAAATTTGTATTGTCTGCATTTACTGGTGTATTATATCATACACGTCTTATAGTATATTGCGTTCTTCAAATACAAGTTTGTGTTGTCTTCACTTACTAGTGTATTATATCATACACATTTTATAGTATACTGCGTTCTTCAAATACAAGTTTCTGTTGTCTTCACTTACTGGTGTATTATATCATACACAGTCTTATACTATACTGCATTCTTCAAATACAAGTTTGTATTGTCTGCACTTAGTAGTGTATTATATCATAGTCTTGTACTATACTGCGTTCTTCAAATACAAGTTTGTATTGTCTTCACTTATTAGTGCATTATATCATACAGTCTTATACTATACAGCGTTCTTCAAATACAAGTTTGTATTGTCTTCACTTAGTGTATTATATCATACAGTTTTGTACTATACTGCGTTCTTCAAATACAAGTTTGTATTGTCTTCACTTACTAGTGCATTATATCATACAGTCTTATACTATACTGCGTTCTTCAAATACAAGTTTGTATTGTCTTCACTTACTAGTGTATTATATCATACAGTCTTGTACTATACTATGCTCTTCAAATACAAGTTTGTATTGTCTGCACTTAATAGTGTATTATATCATAGTCTTGTACTATACTGCTTTCTTCAAATACAAGTTTGTATTGTCTTCACTTACTAGTGTATTATATCATACAGTCTTGTACTATACTGCGTTCTTCAAATACAAGTTTGTATTGTCTGCACTTACTAGTGGATTATATCATACACAGTCTTATACTATACTGTTTTCTTCAAATACAAGTGTGTATTGTCTGATATATTAATATATTACATCATACACAGTGTTATATACATTACGTTCTTTAAATACAAGTGTTCTTACTACATGTTTTTTTTCAAAAATACAAGTTCCTATTGTCTGCACTTATTGTAACGGGCAAAAGAAACGATACCAAAAATAAGAATAAAATATTTTGGACATTTGGATATTTTGTTTAAGGCTTCTGCAGATTTTGTCATCGCTGCTTAAATTAAATTATGGCATTTATGTCGACTATATTTCTGTTTTGCAAATACAAATGTTATATTCAAAGTTTTGTGTGGTTCCTCAAAGTTGTCATTTAATTATCTTTTGTATCATTTATTTTGCCCGTTGAGTATATTAGATCACACACATCGGCTTATACACTTTCTGTTTTTCAAATACATTTTGTATTGTCTTCTGATACAGGGTCTAATATCTTGTATATTATTCCAGGGCCAGCGCCGCCATGTGGGGGTGGGGCGGTGGAGGCGGGGCTAAGGGGGCATTTGCCCCTCACCCAATAATCTACAGTGCACTTTGTTTTGCGACATTATTTACATTTATTAAGTACGTTATAAGCTCTCTTCAAATGCGCTGGTCCTGTATTCCGTAATGTTAAATATGAATAAAACAGTCAAGATGTATACTATAAGTTTCTGTATTAGACACAGTTTATATTTAACAATAATAGTAAACAACCGTTACATGACAGATAACAACTAATCATGTGGACTAACAGTCCTCCAGTGTTCTTGCATTCAAATTTACAAAGGACACATTTATATAAAGTATTGTATATTGGCATGGTTAGAGTTGATAAGGTGATGCGTTGGCAACCTCATTGACGGTAATTAAGTCTTTGTTTTATTGATTGTTGCGCAACACAGTAGTTTCGCTAATTAATTTTGATTGACTGCATCTAATTAGTGAACGCTGTCCAATAGATGGTCTGTACTAATGACCTAATTTGGCTTACAACCAGAATGTACAGACATATGTATTAAATTACAGTATTAACATTAAATGTTATAGGTCTTAATCATGGACATTTTATTGACTTAACATTTCTTGGAATGAATGAACGTAGAACTTTCTGCTCTTATGAATAGAGAGCGGCGACCTGTTCATTAGAAATTTATTCAGTCATTCTGTACTCTGCCTCAACACGCGTAATTGGATATGTACATCGCGAGATTTGATAGAAAAATTGAATTCAGTATCAACTAGTCATGTACAAATTAACTGTTTTATACCAATTAAACGTTAATGCCTATTATGATCTGATAAGCCTACCACACTATGTTAAAATCTACGTTTAAACAAAACGTTTGTGTCGCCATTACGACAGCCTGTGCGTAAAGTCATAGTGACACATTTCAGCGCCCTACAATGAGAGCAGAACGGTCAGGTGTTTATGATCCTAATAGCTGTTTGGTCATCATTTTAAGTACAGATATTGATGCATCGACTGGATCAGAAACATGGTGTATGTGGTACAAATAAACATACACACAAACACGATTAGTGTCTGTGAGTAAATGTGCATACACACAAGACGTAATGAAGACTGTGTCAACACTTGTTTCTGAATTTCTTACAATCGATCTGTCCTCATCTGTGTATCTATATATAGATGCAAGCGCTAACATAGATATTGATTTTTCATCTTCTGCGTACTGTTTCAGTACCCAGTCATATTGTTCACTATCTCTATAGTGTGTTGTGTTTTCCATACTGTCTACATATTGTTCACTATCTCTATAGTGTTTTGTATTTTCCATACTGTCTACATATTGTTCACTATCTCTATGGTGTGTTGTGTTTTCCATACTGTCTACATATTGTTCACTATATCTATAGTGTTTTGTATTTTCCATACTGTCTACATATTGTTCAATATCTCTGTAGTGTGTTGTATTTTCCATACTGTCTTCATGTTGTTCACTATCTCTATAGTGTGTTGTGTTTTCCATACAGTCTACATATTGTTCACTATCTCTATAGTGTGTTGAATGTGTTGTATTTTCCATACTGTCTACATATTGTTCACTATCTCTATAGTTTGTTGTGTTTTCCATACTGACTACATATTGTTCACTATCTCTATAGTGTGTTGAGTGTGTTGTATTTTCCATACTGTCTATATATTGTTCACTATCTATATAGTGTGTTGTATTTTCCATACTGTCTACATATTGATCACTATCTTTCTAGTGTGTTGTATTTTCCATACTGTCTACATATTGTTCACTATCTCTGTAGTGTGTTGTATTTTCCATACTGTTTACATATTGTTCACTATCTCTATAGTGTGTTGAATGTGTTGTATTTTCCATACTGTCTACATATTGATCACTATCTCTCTAGTGTGTTGTATTTTCCATACTGTCTACATATTGTTCATTATCTCTATAGTGTGTTGAGTGTGTTGTATTTTCCATACTGTCTACATATTGTTCACTATCTTTATAATGTATTGTGTTTTCCTTACTGTCTTCATATTGTTCACTATCTCTATAGTCTGTTGAGTGTGTTGTATTTTCCGTACTGTCTACCTATTGTTCACTATCTCTATAGTGTGTTGCATTTTCCATACTCTGTATATATATATTGTTCACTATCTCTGTAGTGTGTTGTATTTTCCATACTCCGTATTTATATTGTTCACTATCTCTATAGTGTGTTGTATTTTCCATACTGTCTACATATTGTTCACTATCTCTGTTGTGTGTTGTATTTTCCATACTGTCTACATATTGTCCACTATCTCTATAGTGTGTTGTGTTTTCCATACCGTCTACATATTGTCCACTATCTCTATAGTGTGTTGTGTTTTCCATACCGTCTACATATTGTTCACTATCTCTATAGTGTTGTATTTTCCATAATGTCTACATATTGTTCACTATCTCTGCAGTGTGTTGTATTTTCCATACTGTCTACATATTGTTCACTACATCTATAGTGTGTTGTGTTTTCAATACTGTCTACATATTGTTCACTATGTCTATTGTGTGTTGTGTTTTCCATACTCTGTATTTATATTGTTCACTATCTCTATAGTGTGTTGTGTTGTCCATACTGTATACATGTTGTTCACTATCTCTATAGTGTGTTGTGTTTTCCATACTCTACACATTGTTCACTATCTCTACAGTGTGTTGCGTTTTCCATACTGTCTACATATTGTTCACTATCGCTATAGTGTGTTGTGTGTTCCATACTGTCTACATGGTGTTCACTATCTCTATAGTATGCTATATTTTCCATACTGTTTACATATTGTTCACTATCTCTGTTGTGTGTTGTGTTTTCCATACTCTGTATTTATATTATTCACTATCTCTGTTGTGTGTTGTGTTTTCCAAATGTCTACATATTGTTCACTATCTCCACACAGCAAAAATAGCCACATATGTTTAACGTACGTTCGTGAAGGTAATGTTTTCATGTAAATAGGCAGACATATGTTTAACGTACATTTAAAAGTGTTTTTCATATAAATGTTAAACATACGTTAATGGCATACACAGTAACATGGAAAGGGCTTCTGTAGATATTTATAAGTTTCACTGTTGCTATGGACACCATCTTGGTTGCTAAGGAAGGT
>JAULBS010006195.1:0-11346 GCA_032355785.1 Symmetromphalus regularis | reverse complement strand
CACACACACACACACACACACACACACACACACACACACACACACACACACACACACACACACACACACACACAAGACAACGCATACCATTACCTTTAATAAACCAGATGTGGACCAATGGCCAGTATATGTGAGAGTAGTTGTTCTCATAAAATATATGTAAATGAATGTAATTATATTTCATATAGTGCCAATGTGCCAAGGGCGCTTTTAAAATTAACATTGCAATTTTTGTGTGGAATTAGGTAGTGGCGAACGCTTCCTGTTGGTGTAATGCACTTTAAATGTATACATTCACACGGAAACAATTTTTAGAGGACTGCCACCTTGTGCAACTATACTGTTCAAAAAAAAGTAGGGGAACCTGAAATATTAAAATCAACTATTAAAGCGAACATACGTTTTGACGACAGACATCCTAGTAAAGAACGTTATCTGTTTATCGTCTGGGACATGATAGTGAGACGTGTGCGTCAACGTCAAAGATCGCCGACCACGTTAGTAGAACTTGGTCAGGCGCTGCAAGAGGAGTCCCTCATATGGTCATATGCATTATGCCTCGTCGTCTGAATGAATGTCTGACACATCGTGGCGGTATCACCGACTACTTATAAGAAAACGTTAATTTTCAAATTTCGTCCTTCAAGATCTTTGGCTGTCATAAAACCTACTGTAATACCGAACTACTGGTTGTAATGTTTGCCCAATTAATTCATTATTATCATATAACCATTCATTCCCCGCACCTAATATACCTTACAGTTTTGGCAATTGTAAATTATAATTAGAGATCCCCCCTTTTTTTGAATTGTATATAATGCTGTTTCTTTAAACGCATACTTCCACGGACCCTTGACATAATTAATTTCCAAACAAAGAATTAATTTTGAATATAAACATTTGATTTGTCCATAGAAATACATCGTAAAACTACTTACATAACCACCGCATCTTGCTTATTATCAATATTTTAAAAATAATAATGAATTATGCTCATGGACAAATAAAGCGAAAATAAATAACGTGTTTTTTTTCAGTTGAAGGTATGACGTATATATTTGGAGTTACGTGACGGGTATTCCCCCGTTAGCCGTTATTTTAAAACTTCTGAATATTTTGTAGCTACAAAAACATTTCGTACAAACTTATTTCACAATTACAAACTTGAAATTTGAAATTTTTGAATCTGAAAATAATAGATCGACTCGACATTTCCTATATCATGATTCAGTTAAAATGTCTTGCGTGATATAAAAACGAGATCTAGTAAAACAAATGCATGTAAGTTTCATTCGTTTAGATCACAAAATCTTCTTAGATTCCGTGGGACTATGGCTTTAAGATGGGAAGCTCTGTAGTGACGCACGACACTTGTGGCGGTGGTATGTGTTCCGCTGCTTCTCTCGCTCCCTCTGGGTCTGCGTGTAAAAGTCAATCAAACGTAAAAGCTGTTCAGTTTCATCTGGGAGATTCCGCCGAGTAATATTAGAGTTCATATCGAGATCGTATTCTGCTTTCGGCGAATTATTTTCAAAGGGAAAACCACTAATGAACCGCTTTATTGATTTCACTCATAACTGCAGCTATGTCTTATCCCCGCCATTGTGGAGAAAACGTAATTGAAATTCCCCAAGAATAGTCTCTCACCCAATGAAAACCTTTCATTCTTGGCGGTCTTACGGCCTGGCCGGAAGCTTTTTGGTATTGACTTCGATCTCGCCAGACGATGTCAAATCTTGGCTGTTCGAGTGTCATTTTCAATATCATAATATTAAATGTGTTTATTACAACATGGGAGATAACTGGATGAAGTGTATATTCATACTAGTTGACTGTTCGAGTGTCACATTGAATATCATAGTTTCAATGTGTTTATGACTTAAAAAAGGGAGATCACTGGGAATATATGTTAATAATTATTTCTCGAGCGTCATAATGAATATTATATTGTTTTTATGCTTTTATTACGAAAAAGGAACATAACTATGGGTATTAATACTTGTTGTTCCAGAGTCATAATGCATAGTATATTGTTCTAATGTACATATTACGAAAAAAGGGAGATAACTAGAATTGTGTATTAATACTTATTGTTCCAGAGTCACAATGAATAGTATATTGGTCTAATGTGCATATTACGAAAAAGGGAGATAACTAGAATTATGTATTAATACTTGTTGTTCGAGTGTCATAATGAATATTGTATAGTTTTTATGCGTTTATGACTGTAAAGGGAGATAACTTGAAATATATTTATTAATCCTAATTGATGTTTCATTCTACTGAATATAACAAATATCACGTGTTTCTTACTAAGAGAGATAACTAGAATTGTGTATTAAAACTTGTTCGAGTGTCATAATGAATTTTTTTTTTTTATGCCTTTATGACTGTAAAGGGAGATAACTAGACATATGTTTATTAATAATAGTTGATGTTTCATTACACTGAATATAACAAATATTACGTGCTTATTACGAAGAGAGATAACTAACAATTGTGTATTAATACTTGTTCGAGTGTCATAATGAATCTTTTATTTTTTATGCGTTTATGACTGTAAAGGGAGATAACTAGAAATATGTTTATTAATAATAGTTGATGTTTCATCACACAGATTTGGTGGGTTTATAACGAGGGGAGATAACTAGATATTAGTGTTTATTCATACTATCTGACATGACATCAATAGGGAATGACTGACGGAGCAGAATCATTTAGTTTCAATTCCTACACTGACGCGGGAAAGCGCTGGTACTCGTGTTCAAAGAAACTTGTTAGAAGAAAATTCCAATCTTCAGATATCGATAAGACCCGGCCTCGGGCTCAAGATATCACCAAGTTGTTTCATCTTCGTCTGAGTAAAACGTCCTCGTCACTTCAGACGATTTTTCCACGTTTATGAGCACGTGACAGCTCTTTAGATGTCCTTCGGTAACACTCGGATAAGTTCGTGAGTTTACACAGACAGCGAGTCTAATCCGGCTTTTAAAGTGACATGGTCATATTCATTGAGAAGAAATATGTCTGTTTTTGACATTTGTGTTGTAAAAACTAACTATAAATGAAAGTAATCCATAATAATAATAATAATTAACAACAATAACAATAATAGGCAGGATTTCTGAAAGGGAGGTCCAAATGTGATGGGTAATGGTTAATTTTCACGTCCTTCCATTCTTAAAAAGTAATACAAAAATACTAAAAAGGGAGGTCCGGAACCCTGGATCACCCTGGAACCGCTACTGTGCAGGCAGGCAGGCAGGCAGGCAGGCAGGCAGGCAGGCAGGCAGGCAGTATTCTAAATATCTGTAATATGAGATAGAGAGAAAAACGATTGAGGAAACCTTGCTGATTTTGATTGGCACAATTACATGACTTCATTGCGGCTCATTCATTTATTATTCAGTACTCCATAGATCAACATCTATTACCCGCCATGCACAGAACAATCAGCGTGACGTAATGACGTTACGCAAACACCCGGATGTGCTTTTCAACCACGTGACCCTGGCAGACTCAACAGCTTCTCCATCTGCTTGATTGGTCATTAGGGCTGCGATCAGGTGGTCGATGACGTAACGAAGTCCACAGGGTCTGTAAAGCAGAGCGCGTGCGGAACCATGGCGCTTTTCCGATATTTTTAGCCAGTGACTAATGATGGTGATGTTATCCAATGTGTTATCATTGATTACCATTTGTCGGTAATCAGTGGACTTTTTATTATTATTAATTATGTAAAAGGAACTAATCGACTGTACTTTATGATAATAAGAAGTGACGCATCAACATATGGGGTTTCTTTTTTCTTTTTCTAATAAATAAATAAATAATATGAATGAATGAACAAACGATTGAACGAACGAACGAACAAACGAACGAATGAATAAATAAATAAATAAAAATAAATAAATAATATGAATGAATTAATTAATGAATAAAAGAAAACATGATATTGCGTCATATTTTGGTCGAGTGTCCTCACTTTGCACAGGTTAGAACGAATGTTTTTGGTGATGAGGGTGTGGTGGAATAGTTTAGATTCCACCCACAACTCATTATATATTTGTTAAAGGAAACTGGTTTTCATCAGAAATTTATTTTTCATTCTTAATTTCTTGAATTTCTATTTACCATTATTTTATTTATTAAAGTGATTAAAAAAAAATGTATCATAGTGTATTTCTATTTATATTGTATATATTAAATAATATAAATCAGCCTTTTACACTGATTTTTATTTATTTAATGTGTTTTAATATCTAACCAATGTACATGTATGACCCTCAATAGCCGAATTTATTTTATGTGCTGGGGGTTGTAAAACAAACAAATAAACAGTGTTGTCAGAATTACGTCAAAAACTAACATAATTTTTCAACCTGACCTGCATCGAAATAATCCCTCAACTATACCAGTGTTTATTGAGACTTATTAGCATAAAATATATTTTGAAGTTTAATTTATTTTAATTTATATTTCTTCTATTTCAGATAATTATCACAAGTTACCCTCAGGAAATATTCTTATTGAAAATGTTGAATCTACAGACGGTGGAACATATAGGTGCCTGGCAGTCAACCCCAATACTGGGCAGAAGCAAACAGCCAATCATCTGATACATTTGTCCATTTCTGACCAATCAGCAGGTTTGTTACATTTTTGTTTTCTTTGGAAATAAGTTTACAGCCAATCATCGGATACATTTGTCTGTAGCTGACAAATCATCAGGTTTGTTACATTTTTGTTTTCTCTAGAAATAAGTTTACAGCTAATCATCTGATGCATTTGTCTGTAGCTAACCAATCAGCAGGTTTGTTAGATTTTAGGTTTTTCTGGAAATAAGTGCATTTAGGCTATTACTTATAAAAGGTATTTTTTTAAAAGGTAATTAGCTGGCATATTTTAGAACAAATACACCTAAAAATGTTAAACACCATTTTCTAATTAAGCAGATTTTTGTGTTTAATCATTCACTCAAAACACAACTGATATATTCCCTAAATGTGCAAATGTTCATTGTTGAATTACACGAGGAATGACAAGTTTTGATATTGATATAATATGATTTTGCAGATAAGACTACAGCTGGAGGCATTTTTTAAAAGTAAAGTTTGCTTTATTTAAAGACGCCTCTAGAACATATTGATATAATTTATCATTGGTTATTGGACGTCAATTATATGGTCATTCTGACATATGTCTTTAGAAGAAACCCAGCTGCTGACAAATAGGCTACTCCTTCCAATAAACAGCAAGGGATCTTTTATAAGCACCATTCCACAGATAGGACTGCACATACCACAGCCTTTGATAAACCAGTTGTGGACCATTGGCTGGAAAGGAAAATAGCCCAAACTGCAAATGTGTCCACTGTGAAGGATCGTTCAGATGACCGACCGGTTCACAGGCAGACACTCTTACCATTTGAGCTAGATCACACTCCAACATTTTTTTTTTTTTTTTAAATCCTGTTTCATACAAACAATACTGAACAATGAATTGTATTCATATCTCTCCATGTTTGAAGAACATTTAAGATGTTAAGCAAGTCTATAGATGTACACAGTACTTGGTAAAATTTAGTTATTTTTAGTTTTTTTATCTCAGTTGCCTCTTTTGCTTAATTCATTCCTTAAACTAGTTATAGAGTGTTTGAATTGTGTGTGCATATACATGAATGGCAGTGCAATGGTTAACTTTTGAAGAGATGGGTATATTTCTTTGAGATGTACAAAGTGGAATTGCATGATACATCTATGAGTTTTAGACCGTGTAGTTTCATGAATTCCCCTATATTTCTGTGTGTAGTTTTGGAAATATGGCAGTGCAAGAGTTAACTTTTGAAGAGATCGGTATATTTTTTTGAGACGTACAATATTAGGTGCAAAGTGGAATTGCATGATACATCTATGAGTTTTAGACCGTGTGGTTTTATGAATTCCCCTATATTTCTGTGTGTAGTTTTGGAAATGTGGCAGTGCAAGGGTTAACTTTTGAAGAAATGGATATACTACCTCAAGATGTACTACCTCAAGATGTACAATATTAGGTGCAATGTGGAACTGTAAAATGCATCTGAGATTTATCCTGTAGTTTCAATAAACTGTTTGTGTAGTTTTGGAAATGGCATGACAGTGCAAGAGTTAACAGTAGAAGGGGTTGATCTACCATCATGAGATGTATGACAGAGAAGCACAAAGTGCAAGTGCAGAATGCGTCTGTAAGTTGTAATAAACTGTGTATGTAGATTTGGAAATGGCATGACAGTGCAAGAGTTAACTGTAGAAGGGGTGGGTCTACCATCATGAGATATATGAAAGAGAGGCACAAAGTGCAAGTGCAGAATGCGTCTGTAAGTTGTAATAAACTGTGTATGTAGTTTTGGAAATGGCATGACAGTGCAAGAATTAACTGTAGAAGGGGTGGGTCTACCATCATGAGATGTATGAAAGAGAGGCACAAAGTGCAAGTGCAGAATGCGTCTGTAAGTTGTAATAAACTGTGTGTGTAGTTTTGGAAATGGCATGACAGTGCAAGAGTTAACTGTAGAAGGGGTAGGTCTACCATCATGAGATGTATGAAAGAGAGGCACAAAGTGCAAGTGCAGAATGCATCTGTAAGTTGTAATAAACTGTGTGCTTTTCAATCAGGTGGCCATTGTAGTTCTTCAGAACTCCTTTGTAGGCAGTGCATTGAGAACTTTGTAAAGAAGTTGATCAAATAGAAATTCTCCTGTAAAGAAAGGTAACATTTGCAAAAGCCATTGAGTCAACACGTTTGTTGGGTTCTTCAATGACGTTGCTCTTTTGTTTGTCAGTGCAAACCACCAAAAAAATAATAATGTGAATAAACACATTTGTTTGCAGTAAGTCTATACATTCACTGCATTTTCCATTCACGTTTTCCATTTGCTAGATTTAAGCAGCACTGCATCAAAATTGTCAATGACTGGTCCCGGTAGCACAGTGGTTAAGCTATCGGACTTTCGGCTAGTAGGTATTGGGATCAAATCTCAGTCGAGGCATGGGATTTTTAATCTCTGAATCAGCTCCAACCCAGAGTGAGTGCTCCGCAAGGCTCGGTGGGTAGGTGTATATCACTTACACCAACCAATCTTTACTTTTGTCCTGGGGGTCGTTAAATAAATAAATACACCGATCAGTGGTCCACAACTGGTTTATCAAAGGTCGTGTTATATATTATCCTGTCTGTCAGATGGAGCATATAAAAGATCCCTCGCTGCTTATCGACAAGAGTAGCCGCATTAGTGTGGTGGTAGCGGGTTTCGTCTCTTCTGCTTACACTAACTTCTGTCATAGACAAACAGCACAGGAAGCTGGGTTGTGTGCCCAGGACAGCAAGCTTGAATTTTAATTGCATATAACCACAAAAAATAAATAAACCAATTAACTAATTGTCTATGTTAAAGGGGCAATCTTTTAATTGATGATTCCTGAAAATAAATGTCCACTTTAGACAGGTGGTTGCTCAAGCAAGTTTCACAGATTTTTATCAAACTTAAAAACGATTATTTTTGCATTATTTTTAGACTCTTTAGAAGAAACTGTTATTGTCGACAATACTGCAACATCGGTCTCCCAACAGTAGGGCCAGGATATTTTAAAAACTTTTATTTTTTGTATTATTTTTAGACTCTTTAGAAGAAACTGTTATTGTCGACAATACTGCAACGTCGGTCTCCCAACAGAAGGGTCAGGATATTTTACTTGAGTGTCCCACATCCAGCTATCCAAGACCAAAGGTGGTGTGGACAAAATACGGAGGTCAGCTCAATTTGACAAGGATGAGAGAAGAACATGGTAGGACTACAGTTATCTCCCCTTAGTTTGTGTGTGTCAGCGACGATGCGTTCCGTGAATTATTTATTTTGAGTTAAATGCTATTTCATGTGGGAAAGAATGCTAGGTCCCTGATTAAAATAGGTGTAGGACTATGTGTTCTTGTTTTTATAAATTGTTTTACGTATGTAATAAAAGTTAAATTCAAGAAAATAAAAACATAAAATAAAAGGCCATATACTTCAGTCCTGCCCACATGCATTCTAACTCTGAAGGATCTTAAATAAAAATACAGAAAATATGTGATGGAAGGAAAGTCACACTACCCCCCTCTGTTCGAGGGAAGTTGGGCAACAATTATCTCCCCTTAGTTTGTGTAATGGAGGATGTGTTCTGTAAATACTATATTGTAATTTGAATGTATTCTTAGTTTAATGTTTCTGCCAGTAGGAGCACTTTATTCTAATACTACTTCATGAAACTATTTTTTAATTACGGCCCATGTTTCAAATAATCTTCGAATCCGCTATGTTCAAGTATTTTATTCTAATACTACTTCATGGAACTATTTTTTAATTATGGCCCATGTTTCAGATAATCTTCGAATCCGCTATGTTCAGATATTTTATTCTTATACTACTTCATTGAACTATTTTTTAATTACATCCCATGTTTCAGATAATCTTCGAATTCGCTATGTTCAGATATTTTATTCTTATACTACTTCATTGAACTATTTTTTAATTTCTACCCATGTTTTAGGTAATCTTCGAATCCGCAATGTTCAGATAGAGGATGCTGGGACGTACCTCTGCCACGGGACTGACTCGACGGTGAAGAAACCCGTGTCACTACAGGTTACAGGTGAGAAAGAGATTCCCATGGAATGAAATTCGTCAATTTGTCGCCAATTAATCGGCCGTACAAGTTGTTACAATTAGCATTTCTTCCTTGTCAAATTAAAACATTTTAAAATTCCAGTTTTATGATGTAATCTATGGTTTGTATTCTTCCTTGTCTAACTTTCAATACCAGATCATTGCTAACAAATATAATACAGTGGACTTTCTTATCAGTAATTTAGATTTTTGTATGACAGTCAGCATAAACAATTTTTACCTGATAAATTTTAATGTTTTAAATACCATTTGATAATTTTTTTTATGGTAAATCAAATAATATATCTTTTCACATTCATTTCTGTGGAGATGTTGTTCAAAGGGAGATAACTCTGTTTTAATGTTCTTGCAGAGCCACCTGCGGTTCATCCTCTAAAGTCTGTGGTTGTTAAGGAAGCTGGAGATCAACTAGAACTGCGCTGTAATGTACAAGGACGACCTGACCCCCAGATCATGTGGTTCCTGAACGCCAAGAAAGTCCAGAGTGGAGGTCAGTTGTAGTCCTCAAAATCAAACTGTATGCCATCGCTAAATCCCCTTGCTGTGACACTATGGTGGCACTTTCTGTCTGTCTATTTGTCTATCCATCCATCCATCTATCCATCCAACCAGTTGTCCATCCATTTGTCTGTCCGTCAGTCAGTCTGTCTATCTGTCTGTCTGTCTGTCTGTCTGCCTTTCTGTTTATATATCTATCTGCGTCTGTCTGTCACTTCCCTCTCTCTCTCTCTCTGTCTCACTCTCTCTCTCTCTTTCTATTGACGTCCAATAGCCGATGATAAGATAAAAATCAATGTGCTCTAGAGGCGTCATTAAATTAAAAAAACTTTACTTTTTTTACTCTGTCTCTATCTACATCTCTCTGTCTGTGTGTCTGTCTATCTATCTGTTTGTCTATCTCTGTCTGTCTGTCTGTCTACATTGAGAGTTTGTTGTAATCAAACACATGTATGTAGGTCTAATGTTTGTTGTCACTTTTCAGGTGAAGTATTTTCTCTAGAGAAGGTCGCTCCGTCCCATGCAGGCTTGTACCAGTGCCTGGCAACCAACGATGCTGGAGTGGCCCATGCGACCATAAGTGTTGAGGTCACAGGTCAAGGCCTGGATCCGTCTCGTGGATCAGGTAGGTGCATCCTGGATCAAAACACACATATTTAATCCTTGTCTGGTTTACTGTGAGGCCAGTTGAACACTTTGTTTATTTGTTGGTTAGTTCAACTTATTTTTGTGCTTATATCCAGTTAAGGTTCAAGCATGCTATACTGGGAACATTTGAACTATTCTATCTCTCTAAGAGAGAGGTTAGTGTTAGTATGAGATATGAAACCCACTTCTGCCACACTAGTGTGGCTACTTTACCGATAAGCAGCAACAAACCAGTTGTGGACCACTGGTCGGTGTAAATGGCATACACCTACCCATTGGGCCTTGCAATGCTTCACTCTGGGTTGGAATCAATACCGAAATTAAAATCCTATGCCTTCACTGAAATTTGATCTCAGTACCTACCACAAAAGGTTAAACACAAACATGTACATACTCATTATACTGAATATATTTAGCGAAATTAATTTTTCAGTAGGGGTGCAACAATATACCGGTATATTGCAATACTTGTCGAGCACAATATATACCATGATATGGTTTCGTTTATCTCGATATATCTACCTAACGAAAATCCATATATTATAAAACCTGTGGCTATGACAGTAAGTTATAAAAATTAAAATTAAACCTAATTAAAACAAAAATCTCCTGTGTCTATATATTCTCTTTTTTTTTATCAGAAATTGGTACAGGTCTGCCTGCCTGAGATATGTTTAGTAATTAGCATGGTAGTATCAAAATATGACTATCACATCTTGGTAATTAATCAAACTGTATTGCAATATATCGCAATACAATTTTGGCCATATAGTTGCATCCCTATTATCTCGATAAATGTTAAAATGATGTTAACTTTTATACTGACAGATGATGTGGTAACTGGCGTCACTGAAAGTGATATTGCAGCTTCAAACAACGAGACGACAGAGGATGTCGTGATCACCAGTCGAAAGCCGAAGCGTAAGAGAAAGCCCAAGATTCACAATGGCCGCCGGAAGAACAAAGGAAGACGTAAGAAAAAGAAGAAGAAGAAACATCGCAAGCCAGGCAGAAAGAACGTTGATGAGAAAGGTGAAACAGATTGTTTTAAGTTTAGTTTGGTTATCAGGGGTCCCAGTGAGAAAAATGAAAATCCCTGAAAAGCTAGAGGGTCCAGGGCATGCTCCCCCTCAACTCTCCCCTTCCCCTCCCTCAAATTTTCAGTAGGTTGGACTACCAGAAAGTGAGAAGTTCACATGTGTGAACCAGTCAAAATGGTGTTGTAGTCTTGCAGACAAGATCTCACACGATATCGGCCAAATCTCATCTGTTTCTGTCGTCTGCTCAAGTACGAATTTTTTTTTTTTTTTCTTTTTTTCTTTTGCAGTCTAGATTTTGTTTTTTTCTTGCAAATTCAGTTTTTGCTGAAATAAGAAATTTCTCTGAGAAATGGGACCCCTGGGTTATGCAGGCTTGTAGGAACTTAGGAGACTTGCTCCTCGGGGGGGGGGGGGGGGGGGGGGGGGGGGGGGGGGGGGGGGGGGGGGGGGGGGGGGGGG
>JAULBS010006194.1:0-25820 GCA_032355785.1 Symmetromphalus regularis | reverse complement strand
GGCCCCTTTCTTCACGACTAAGGACTTCCTTTATAGGGGCAATTGTCCAGGGCCCCTTTCTTCACGACTAAGGACTTCCTTTATAGGGGCAATTGTCCAGGGCCCCTTTCTTCACGACTAAGGACTTTCTTTATAAAAAAAATACGATAATTATAAAATTAGTTCTATTATTAAAAATAATTAATAAAGTGTGTGTGGGGGGGGGAGGTATAGGAAAATAGAAAGACAGGGGGCCACGGTGGCCCCAATTTCGAAGAAATGCTGTTTATCATTCATTTTAGGTGTTGTTTTTTAATCCTACCCTAGTTGAATGATTATTAAAAAAAAAAAAAGGCTCTCAAGTAGGGGGGTACGTCAACACCTGGTTTTATTTTTAAAATCTAAAATATTTTTTAAAACGGTACAAATTGTTGACAATTACTGACCAGAATGTCAGGTATTTTTCAGTCACAAACACGCATGCGCAGGTGACTCATACTACTGCATGACGGTAAGGTTTTGATGGCGGATTGAACGCTTCCATTTACCTGTACAGGTGTTAATTTGAACCTTTGATGTCCTGATTGGGGATTGCCATCACCATGAAGGAAAAAGATCTGGATAAAGATACAATCGTAGCATATCATTCATACATACAACATCAGATCAGAAGCGATTTGAATGGAGTAGGGCTTGGTCCTAGTCGAGTTCCGTGTTACCTGGCGGCGGTTCTAGCCATTTTAGGGATCATTATTGGGATCGTTGGGGTGCTGGTAATAACTCTTCGATTCAGACATGTCTACCTTGTGTCTTGGAACGATCAGTTTCTTGGTCCCGCCTTTATTATCATATTTCTCTGTTTGATGTCTTTGGCAACTTTCTTAGTTGTGATGGCCAAACGAAGAAGCAACCGATATCGCAGAGAGCTTTACGTAAGTTTAAACGAGTTTACCTGTCAGGTGTCACACATGAACAGGTGTGTAAATTAGTTATAGGTCTATAGTCGCAACCTAATGCTAATGTTTTACATGCTGTATTTATTTTAAATAGTTTAAAATAGTTATTCAATTAAGCCTACATAACAGAAATGTTTATATACAAATATAGGTCAAACAAGTTATTTAGAGCGGACTCGCGTTTTAACAATCATGGACATGTGTGTTTGTGTTTCACTTATGGGGTAGAGGTATACATGCTAGTGGCGGATCCAGAAAATCCATTTAGGGGGCCCTAAAGAATCCTCAGAATGTTATATAAAATGCAGAAATGGGGGGGCTAATGGCCCTCTAGATCTGTCACTGCATAGTGTTAAGTGTGGGAAGTACATGGCTATTTGAATTTTTTTGTTTTATACAATACCGATCAGTTTAGAGAACATTGATTTATTAATCCTTTGCAATCTACATGTATGTATTTCTATATTTGTGGTATGTGCTGTCCTGTCTGTGGGTCAGTTCATATAAAAGACCCCTTGCTGCATATTGGAAAGAGTAGCCCATGGTGGCAGCAGGATTCCTAAAAAAAATATCACCATAATATTGACATCCAATAACCGATGATAAGATAAATATCAATGTGTTCTGGGGGTGTTGTTAAATAAAACAAACTTAAATTTTTTCTCTATATGTACATGTAAAGTAAATTAAAATAAAACTTGTATACCCATATTTTTGTTCCAAGAAAGTACATGTACATTGAATAATTTTCATTTTTTTTAAAATTCCATTCTTGTTTAATTTTCTGCAATGTTTTGTGATTTCAGTTCCGTCCAATCGGTGACTATGGAGTTGGAGTTATTCACAAGAGTACTCTTATGCATGAGCAGCAACTCAAGTAAGACCCCTACATGTAGCAAACAGATTCGTGGTTTCGCATAATACATTTTATACGCAGGTGAAAATGAGCCGCCCTACCCACACACTTTGAAAATCCATCCTAAGGACCTGACAAAAAAAACCCTCATCTTTAGGGGTTGGTATTTGTGGGAGAGGAGCAGTGTAAAAAAGAAAAAGTATCAAGGTGCCTTATCTGGAGCTCTAACTAGACATTTTGAGTAAATGAATTTCAGATGAAAAAAATGTCATCGGAGTAACCTCCGATTTAATGCAGTTTGTAATTTCCATTAAATTTGAGCCCTGATACACCTAAATGATTAGAGAGAAAAGAATTGTGATGTGGCAGAGTTAGCGAAATTTAAAAATATTTTAATGTAATCTGGCAGAATAATTTCTTTTAATAATACTGATAGCCATTAAAGTGCAGAAAAAACATTGGCTATTGGGGGATAATAAATATACACAATTTATTATATATGTGATTATTTTTTCCCAGATCAGAGTTGAAATCTGGAACCACACCACATAAGAAGATTATGCCAAGAGCTGAAGTGTATTCAAATGTAAATATATGTAAATTTTACTGAATAAAATACATCACTGATTTTCCGTTTCAGAATTTAAGAAATTCCGTTTTTTTTTGTTCCTTTCAGTAAATTTTATAATTTCATTTTATGTTCCATTGAAATATTTTCTATTAAACATATACAAATGCATGAAAAAAAAATCTAAAATAAATAAATATTTGAATTAAAACTTTTTTAATGCGCAATAACAGTTTGGTAATTCTCTTTTTTTTGCGAGAATCTACGTATATAATTAGAATTGATCACATATAAAACTGATTTTAATTGTATGATTTATTGACCAAATGTGAAAACTTAATTTTCATAATTTTAAATTATAATATTATAAATAAATCAACTGAAAATGTGTCATAAATCTTTAACTGTTGGAGAATTTGACACAACAATTTTAATTTTTTTTAAATCTGTTTAATTAATAAACTGAGCTATTTGGAGACCTGTAATAGTTATCTGAGAAAATCGGGAATTCCTTTTTAGATACGTTTTTCCACGTTTCCGTTATCGCAGAAAATAAGTGCCTCTAATCATTACTGCATGAAAGCAAGCTTAACCGCATATTTTCTCGGTTCTTCATGCAAAAATCAAAAGAAAATATTTTTTGAGAATTTCATGCAAAATAAACAGTACATTTCTGGAGTATTTCATGACAAAATAAATTCGAGTAAATTTTGTAAGCATTTCATACAAAATACTCTCTTTTTAAAAAAATATTTCAATTAAAATAACCATGAATAAATTCTGTATTTCATGCAAATTGAACTCGGCAGCTTATTTTCTGCATAATAAATTGAACAGAAAATGTTTTGGTTATTTCATGCACACTAAACTCAATAGCATTATTTGTATTTCATGCACTGTGTAATATCCACCAGGTTTCACATCAAGGACGATCACGCTATGGTCAGGAGAACCGAGGGTATGACAGAGAACGAGATGACCATAGAAGACGACATCCAGATGATCGGCGTGATGAGAGACGACCTAGGGATGATGACAGACGGAGGCGACCCGAAGGTGACGACAGACGCAGACGTGAAGGTGACGACAGACGCCGACATGAAGGTGATGAGAGACGTAGACGTGAAGGTGATGATCGCAGACCACCTGACGACGAACAACGCCGTCGTCACGAGGAGAGACGTCGATATGAGGAGGATCGCAGAAGGCGTGCCGATATGAAAAGACGTGAGGCAGAGGATGAGGGTCCACCTCATGATGAACAGCGGAGTGGCAGGGGAGCACCTAAGTTTGGAGCACCAGGCTCTCAACAGTATGTTGTTTTTTGTTTCTTACATACATGTGCATGCAGTTAAACTTAATAGTTCTACCATACACAATATTAAATGTTATTCACTATTGGAAAAGTAGGCACTAGTTGTTGAATGCAAGAGATGTAAATGTGGGGTAATTCTGTCACAATTTTTTTTTATACATATGTAAACATAATTCATAAATAAATGTTTCAAAAGTGTTTTTATCAATGAAATTAAAAAAACTATTAAAATGACTTAATAGGCCAGAGGATTTCACGGTAATGCTAATTACTGGTACCATGTCGGTATGGTGTCATTCAAATCATGGAAGCGAAATTTCGTTTCCCTTGATTTTCGTATCGCTGCTATGTCATTTTGGGTTATCAAAAAAACTATTTCCGATGGGTTCCCATGATCCAAAAGCACTGAACTGTAAAAGTGTTTCCCATGAAATTTGAAATCCTATAGCCTGCTTAGAATGTTTCTTCAAGCATATACATCAGTGATTATAGTGAGAAAAGAAACACTGTTCAACAAAGCATTAAAGCCATATTTTCAGTTTTGTGAAATCATCCATTTCTTTAAATACTTTGGAATGGTTTACAGTTTTAAAAAGATAACATCACCGACTTACAAGAGTATAAATTTCCATCTCACAAATTTTTACCAAACATGTGGTTCTTTCACCAGAGTGGGTCACAAATACTGTTTTAAATAATACTGATGTGGTATCATTACCTATAGCCTAAATAAACATAAAATAAAACAATATTTCATAAAAAAATTAATAATAATTTTCCATTCATTTAATGACCATTCTCCACACCCCTTTGGCTTTCAAATGTTAGTCCCCCACCCCTTTATAATTTGGTTCTAACTTTGGATTCTCTCCACCTTTCCAGTGTTAAAAATATCTTTGGACATCAGCCTTTCAAAATGTCTGTATCTTCCAGTTTAATATAGTACTCCCTTTCCCCATATCTAAATTAGCCAACTGTTAATTTTTACACCAGTTGGCTAAACATTTTACCATTTGGCTAATATAATTTATAAAATTTTCAATCATTTTTAAAAGAAATTGCTGAAAATTACATAAAACAACATCCTCCCAAAGTTAATCCTTTATGTTTACATAACTACCTGATGTTTTAAAGTTAACTGATGTACTTTGTAAATGAATAAGAAACCATTTTCCATTTTTGAAAATCACTGATCCCATGGCGAGTGGATTTAAAAAAAATTCTAGAAGCCCTGCATTGGAGTGCAAATGTGTAATGAATGCTAAAAATTTTCAGTTGAGTATACATGTAATTCAATATTTTTCAGACCCACCATCGTTTTGGATTCTGAATTTGGACTGAGAGCAGGCCGTACTCGTGAGGATTCCGAATCTGAGCTATGATTGGAGTGACAGTGCACACACCTGTTCATGTGGTTATTAAAAATGAGCTGCAGTCCAATACAAAAGATGCAATTACATGTACTGTACTGTTATTTATAATCCTCCATATTTGTTATTCAGTTTGCATCGTTAAGCAACAACAAAATAATATGTGGTTTAGCTATATAATTTTTAAAAAGTGTGCTTTTATGAAAATATTTTAAGGATTAAAAAAAAAGAATAAAAGAATCAGATAACAGCTATTGTGTATATTTACATACTGATGTGAACAATACATTTGGTTTTGGTTTTTATTTTGTTGTTTGGTCCACAATGTGTTTTATAATTATAAATTTTAAAACAAAATGTGCCACGAATTTTTTTAACAACCATGGCTAAGGATGTTTTACACAATACATTTAAGCCAAAATGTTTTAGACTTCATAAAAAAGATGCTGAATCTGAAATTGAGCCACAGCAAACTGTAAATACATGAAGAGAAAACAAAATTCTATAAATATTTCTGAAATGATCGCATTTAAATCACCAATGCTTGTTTTTTACTTTTTGTTTATACATTTTGAGAATGCTTGTGATAAAATTTTGGTAATTTAAACCAATGATAAACCATCAAATAAATTTATATAAAATGATGCTTTTTCAAACAGTTATATTCAATATTAAGACACTTAACAAATCATGTTACTTCATGCATATAATGGTAACATCAAACTTTTATATATATATATATATATTTTTAAAACCTTATATTTTAATTAGAAAATGTGACAGATTTATAAAATTTAATTGACATCTGATGTAATTTTGAGGGAAATATCAGTTGTAATAGTTTTGTACAAGATATTAAATGAGTGCTAACATTGACATTTCCATCGTAACTCATTGTGAAAATATGATTTTCATACAACACAAAAGGTTTTGTACAAAGCAGAAACAAAAAAAAAACCATTCAGTTTTTAGTATTTTTTTTAAAGGTTTAACCTATCCATTTTATTGAAGGCAGTAGCTTAGTGTAATAGTGTATTGTATAGTAAACATGTATTCCTTGATTCTAGTATAATTAATGTCATTGTTCATGAGTATATATATATATGTATCACATACAGCTAGAACAGGTTGAGATAACTATTCCAGATGGCGCATCAACCGACAGGGTCCTAGAAACGTGATTCGTCTCGTATTGATATTACGTTATAAGCAACTAACCATATCAATATTGTGATAAACATGTGAATCAATACAATTTAAATGCCTTCGACGTGTTGTTGTGTGCCTGGTTGCCATAACAGAGGCTGACATCGATTTCCCAAGGAAAACAAAATTCTTTGTTACTATAATAATTAGAAAATATTAATGAGCATAAAATGTTAGCAAATAAACAAAAATGTTATCTCATTGATAGAAAAATAAAATACTTTAAATAGGAAGGATTTTCTCTTGGTAGTGTCATCGATCTAAAGAGGGATTTTTTTTTAGGTATTTATATATATATATAGAGAGAGAGAGAGGCACACACACAGGGGGGGGGCGAATATGAAACCATTTTTTCTCATTTTTATAAAATATTTAAATGTTCTAGTCTCGTTTTCTTCCTGACACTTTTGTGCCTCGTTTCCATAATTCAACTTTTAACTGTTCTATTGTCATTCCCTCACAAACCATCGTGGTATAACAAAGAATACCAAACCAATGAAAGATCCAGCTATTGTCCAAGTCTGTTGGACCCTGATAATCGACGCGCCACCTATTTTATTATCTCACCTGTTCTGAGCTAAGACGCCCATTACCTTGTAATAAAATAAAAATAGTTTTTGGATGATATATTTTGGCAAAGTTTATTTTTTTTACTTTGTGTACATAACATTCCAAATTACGGATAAAATCATTTTTAATATTTGAATAATTTTTATATGCTAATAAACTTTTATATAAAATTTTGTGTTATATTTATGTTTACAAATGTGCTACAATTGTTGTGTTGGAAACTCAGTCTGTTTTGGCAGTTTGATATTACTGCTCTAAAAATGGGATCTCAACAACCAAAACATCACACCTTGAAGTTGCTATAGGAATAGAACATTTCCTTAACACATAAATTGGTTTTAAACAAAAATATAGGTAACCCATTTTATCATACCCATTTATAAAATGAGCAATTTCGACAGACCTGAAACAGTAGATGGAAATTAAAACCACATGACAAAATGTAGATGTTTCAGTTCTAACAATCCATCATTTTTTTTTTACAGGTTAGAGATATTTCACTTCTTAAAGAAATATAACAGAGATGTGAATTACCTGCTAAGTGGCAGCTTCTCAAAGTTTTGGGGATTGATTTTGACATACCCTTCCCCTGCTTTGTAGATACATGTTCACTCGCATTGACCCCACCGTTTTAGGTCTGATGTGTTTATCATCACAGGGTGTCCAATAATTTAACATCTTTTAGTAATAAACCACAAATATATCTTCACATTTAAAAATTAATATATACTAGTAATGTAGTATCTACAATTAATTTCTCATATATTTTCACTTTACATTTTTATGTCTGCCGTACAGGATTTTTGTTTTATAAACATGGTTGTTTCAGCTAGTGATTGTGTTTTGTCTTTTGAGATAATTTTGAAATACAAAAGTGGCAGTCTTCATAAAAACATAAAATAATAAGTTGAAATAACTATTGCAGAAATATATTAATATTTTGGAGTGTGATTTATTACTAAAAGATGTTTAATTATTGGACACACTATATCACATCAACCTTAAAGATGTTAGGAAAGATACTTGATTGAACTAGCAGAAAGGAAGGGATTGGTTGTTTAACGACACTTCGGCACGTTGTTTATTCAGCGGCAATTAGGTGTCAGAAAGATAGTGTTTTGTGACTCATGGTCATTTAGAGGAAACTAGCTACCACCACATAGTCTTTCCAATTACTAGCAAGGGATATTTTATATGCGCTTTCCCACAGATAGGATAGCACATGCAACAATCTTTGAGAAACTAATTGTGAACTATTGGTTAGTGCAAGTGGTGTACACCTACCCAATGGCACTCACTCTGGGTTGGAGCTGGTACTGAGATTTAAAACTTCCTTGCCTCGACCGAGATTTGATCCAAGTATCTACCAGCCTTGAGTCAGACAGTTTATCCACTACACCACCGAGGTCAGTTGCACTAGTAGAAGCACATTCAAATACAGTAAAACCTGAATTTAATGTATTGTGACAGGATCCCCTAAACTGCCTACTTTTATTAATGCCTTTTGTTTGATAATTTGTTACAGTGGGTAAAATGCATCAATTAATTATTGTGCCAATATAGTTATCACATTTTTAGCATTAATATCTTTCTTGCATTAATTTAATGAATTACAGCATTGAATATTCAGGGCAGCAGTTTGTGCATTCCTCCCATGCACTGTTTTGGGAATTTAAGACTAAAGATCTTATGTAGAGTGATGGGATTAAACTCAAGAAAATTTGCCTGAGGTGCTTTAGTCATTGGATCAAACCCTCTGTGAATTAATTCTCTGACAAATTTTTCCCTCCATTCCCACCAGTGTGCCATGACGGGTATTTCAAAGACTGACTGTAGTATGTTCTGCAATATTTGTGGAAAAGTGTACATTAAAGATTTCTTACAATACAAACATGTAGCACGTTTTCTCTAATGACTGTCAGAATTACCAAATGTTAGACATCGCATAGGCAATGTTTAATAAATCAGTGTGCTTTAGTGGTGTTGTTAAAAACACAAACTGATGTAGAGAGCCAGACACAAATAAAGTAATATGTATCATATGCTACAGTGCCCTTAAAAGTAGGCAGACACCAGCGGTAAATTGCTGCTCTTATAGCTTCTGACACCCCCTACTTTTTGTTTTTGGTAAAAAAAAATAATGTTTTATGTATGCCAAGATTGCCGGCTACCATCACTGTTGTACCCTGCAACTTCTCAGGTTCCTGATGCTATATATAGAGATAAATAGTCTTGACCTTGTGTACTAGAAAAGTAAAATACTACAAAAGTTCAGAGTGTCTAATTCTCTTAAATATAGAGTTTTTGGTACTGATGAGGATTGATCACAAATCTAAAACGTGTATAATTCCAGTAAAACAACAGGACCATATTTAACTATCCTTTTCCCTGGTGTGAGACCAAAATCCTTGGAGGCCCCAATTAAAATGACAACAATGACTAAAGGGGCTCAATAATGAATTGGTGTTCTCATATACATGTAATTATAAAATGGATATAAGTGTATTTTGGCAAGCATAATTTAGCATGCAAAAATATGATGCACTTCATTCATTAATTATAAATCATTTATGAGGAGAGTGCAACATTTCTTATTAATACGTGAGTGCAATATCAGCCCTTATTGAAAGGTTATTTGACTGGTTTTAGTGGAAATGTACATCCAAATTATGTAATAATTCGAAAAGAAATGGCTGTTATCAAGATGTGTTAAACTACAGAACACTTCCCTCATAATGAATACCACTGCTTTTTAAATGGTTGACCAGATGTCAGATTGTTTCACAATGTCTCACACATTTTAGGCTCACAAAACAAATGTTTAATATCAATATGTATTTAACACTTAATCAAATCTAGTTTTACACAACAATGTTAATTTGATACTGGTATATTAAAGATCTGATAAGATGCCAAACTGTTTATGACATCACATTATTTGCTAGTGATTTTAACCATCTCTTCACGTATGTTTTTAGATGCATTCTGGAATTCTTCTTTCTTTCCATCAAGAATTTTTTGCTGAAAATAATTAAATATAACTATTAACGAATTTAGCCTATTATATACAAATAGAGATAATTACATTATTTCATTTTTATATCATCAATATATACACATAGATATCTCTAAATGCTACCAACATATCTATAAGAAAGTACCGCATAAATATATTGTATCACTTCTCATGATGTGGAGTACAGTATCTAACTTAAATATACATGAACTTGTTTGCATTGATTTTGGTTATTTTAAGTCCAAAACAGAACAATAAATAACCCTTCTACTACCAAACTGATTTGTTTTTTTCTCCTTTTTGATATGCAGCCTTCTTTTGTACAAACATGCCACAATTATGATATACTATTTGAGGGACAGACCTAGCAACAAACTTGTCCTCATATAGAAGATATTCAACTGAGTTGTCCTGCATCCCCATACAACATTTCTTGTTTGTCAAGGCACTGATAGTGAAATTAAACTACATCTATACATCAAATGTAAAAAAACAGACTACTTTATTCTTAACAGCAAGGTATAATATTATAAATTAGCATGTAGTCCTCCGTTTCTCTCCTGCTAGGTTCCTAACAAATAAACAAACAATCTCACTACTCGAATCTTTTGTCTTTTGGATTCCAAACGAAGGTAGTTTTCCACTGTAAGATCTTCAACCTTGCAGTTCAGCTTCAGCAGCGGACACTGGGGTGAATGTTTCTTGTGCTCTTCCCTTGATTAATATAAAAAAGGTCACTGTAGTGAAATTCTAACAAACTCTCAAATTAAAGTTTCATTTTACGTAACCTAATTATCCTTCTTATCATGTACAGGCTGCCCAAGCAAATACAAGTTAACAAAACAACTATGCTCCTACACCAGAATAAAGTCACACTTTTTGTGATAAATTACATGTATGTAGCTACAGACCTTGCTGTAAAAGACACTTTGGAGTTTGATGCACCACATCTCTTCTAAATTGTTTTACTTTTAGCATGTGTTCAGGGCTTAAAGTTGTGACAAGGTAGTAACAAATATCACCATAATTTTAAGTCTATGCCTAAACAAATTGCTTTACTTGGAATGTGCAACTTGATCTTTCAGTTATCCCTTGTAACTCATAAGACCCCATTTTAAATACAGACTAGTCCTATCCTGTTTTGATACACAAAACGTCCATTTAACAAAAATCTTGTGTATATAAATTAACGAAATGTTTGCAAATACATACATTTTAGCAATGTGCACACAATAACTTACATAAAAATTAACATTATAACAATCTCATTTTGAATTTCTATTAGTCAGAGTGTGTGCTCATAAAATAAATATTTTGCACCTAAATGCTTTACTTTTGTCCCACAGTACATTCATGGTCTGTGTGTTTGTATCTGAATTAACCAACTAAACCAGATTTTTTCACTCTTACAGTTAAGTGGTTGACATGTTTACACTTAGGCCCAGTTTCTCAATTGATGGTTCAGCCATGATCTACTGTTTAATCCATTCTTTTAACACATGTGGACACAGTTTGAACAAGGAACCGAGGTTGAACTGTCAATGAGAAAGTGTTAATATAAGGATCCCAATTTTGAACAGAGCCTCTATCACTTTGACTGCAGTGCAAAACATCAATAGTGCACTTTAATGATTCATAAAAAAAACAATACCAAGGATCATCATTGGGTTCCCAGCCATCCAGTTCTTTAAGACATACAAAGCAGCGGACTGCATCAGGCTCTTGACTGGTAGGACAGTGGTACCAACCTGCTGCTGCCAACTGAAATAGTTATCGATATCATCATCAATTTACATAACTTTATAAGCCAAAAATTATCTTATTAATATAAGAATTACATTTATATAGAGGTATATGTATGTATGTTGAGCTAGGCTGTATAAAAAAAGCATTTTCAGAAATAGTTTTTAAAATGTTCAGCTATAAAAAAAAAAATGTTTAGATTTTAAAACTGTAATTTCTTTTTAAATACTGAATAATAGAGCTAGGGTTATACACTTGTACTAGTCATCCACCGAAACAGGTGATGTATTTCTCAATACTGACCTCGGATGGTCACTATTTATTTTGGTGCTTATCTTATGTTGTCAGTTATTAGGGAAAATTCTGTTAGGTACATATGGCTGGAAAAGAAACTCCAATAAAAAGATAAGTGAACATATAATTGAAGTATCGGTTTTAAAAGTTTATTGCTTAGGGCCGTTAGGCTTAGCCTTATGCCCACTGAAAGTTGAAACTGGTCACCATATCATTGGGCATATGAATATCTAACCATGAATGCTATTTAATTACAGACACACATTTTCCTTAATAGCTATTGGTAATATAGTTTAAATACAGAAGACTTGTCAAGTTCTAACCTGTTAGTACCCCCTCCCCCCCCCAAAACCCGCTCCTTTCCACGGTTTTTCTTTTTAATTGAAATAAAAAAAATATTATTCCATCAGTTTAATTTCGATTTTTCGAAGCAAAAACTGGTGGGGATAATTATATAGGCACCCCCCCTCCCCCGTCCACCCCAAATTTGACGCCCCTGTCGCTGATCGTAAAGTTAAACTAGTCCCTCCACCCCCAACCAAAAAACCTCCCATTCCCACCTTTTGTGGTGTGCAATTATATTCTTCGCTGTATGGCCAGTTTTTGAAACTGTTTAACCGGCATTCTTGTAAATGCATCATATATTCTTCTATTACATTATTTTCCATTGTACAATAAACTGTTTTGTTTTGACAAGTCACAATGTAATGAATGTTTGAAAACAAACTTGAAATTGGCGCAGTGAAAACCGAGAGCGCCCTCTAGGTATTTGTTTTGTTGGTATGTGTTAATTCCACCTTGATTATGAGCATCAACTGTCCTTTACAACAATCATTGGGTGCCAAAAATGTCGCTGTTGTTTTATGTCAAATGCATTCAGTTTATACACAAATTATATGATTTCCATAATAAGGAGTGAATGTAAAAATTCAGATGTTTTGTTTGCTAGTACACAGTTGTATCGTAGGAACCAAGAAAGGGCCATAGGGGAGCTTAGCAATTCTCCCTTTCTTGGCCAATTATTAATGTTATTATTATTGTTGTTGTATACGTGAGTGAGTGTAACCATTAGTGATTCAATAAATCTCGCTTAAGCTAATTAAATTTCAAACTTTTGCTGTGTTTAAAGTTAAACATGACGGCAGTTTTGTATGGGGTGCCAAGTGAAAAAAAATATTTAAGCTAATTTAACATCTTTTCTACACATTTAATTTATATATGTATATATATATGTATATACATGTATATATGTGTGTGTGTGTAAATACATTAATAATAATTTAGCTAAATAATTTCGGCAGCCCATAAAATACCTCAATTTTTATGATTGTTTCTTTTTAACAAAAACATATCAACTGTAAGTAATATATTTTCTAGCTCCTTTTATTCTACATTACCATAGCTTTCATTTAACACCAAAATCAGCCACCTAGCATTAAAACTTAAGAAGATATGATAGTTTGAACATTGCCAGGTATATCAAATATTGCTACTGAGATGCATGATATTACCGACATAGTCCGTGGACCAAGGGGAGTCTCCATGAACACATGCCCTATAATCAAATTAGTCATCTTTTAACCTTCCTTTATTTGGGTGGGGGTGGGGGAGTAGGGATATATCTGCCACTAAAGTCAAGATTTTGGTCAATTATAATATAAAGATTTATTAATTGACTTTTACTTAATTAATCTACGCCACAAATGGTACACATGAATATAACTGATGTTGAAACAATATGATTGCATTTAAAATTATGTACTGACTTGCACCTAATAAGAATTGTCATTTTTATGTGAAATTTTTTTATATATTGTTTTCATGATTTAATGATGTCACAGACTATCTTTAGCTAAAGCTCAACCGTTTTTTTAAATATGACTACATGTGACATATCTTATAAATATTCAGCATATTAACCATCTGTTAAAACATATTTGAGCAAAATATTGACAATAGTGGCAAAGATATGACCACTTATTTATCTCAACCCCCAAAATGAAAAATACAATAAATTGTACTATAAAGATTTATAAATACATTTTTACTTAATTAATCTATACCAAACTTCATATACATAACCACAGTGGAATACAATGCAATATAATTGTATATAAAGTTATGTGCTTACTTGCAAATTAATTTTTAAAATGTAATTTTTAAGCAAAACATTGTTCCATTTCCTTTTCCGATTTAATAAGGTCAGTGTCTATGTTTACCTATAACTCGACTACGTTTTAAACTATACCTATATGTGGCATATCACACTATAGAACTGCATATTAGTCATCTTTTTAAAAAGATCTGAGTAAAATCGTCACAACGATAACAGAGATATAGCCATTTATCTATCCCTACCCCAAAAATGAAAAAAATACTAATAGATGTGCAATAAGGATTTATAAATCAACATTTACTTAATTAATCTACACCATTAATGGTACACATAATTAGAATGTAATATAAAGAAATATGATTGTATTTAAAGTTAGTCGCTGACTTGCAAAATAATAATAATTGTCATTTTTAAGTAAAACAATGTTGCATTTTCTTTTCTGATTTAATAAGGTGAGTGTTTATATTTACCTATAACTCGACTACTTTTTAAAATATGCCTATATACGACATATCACACTAAAGAACTGCATATTAGTCATCTTTTAAAAACAATCTGAGTAAAATCGTCACAATGATAACAGAGATATAGTCATTTATCTATCCCTACCCCATCCATTTTCTTTTCCTATTTAATAAGGTGAGTGGCTACATTTACTTACATCTCGGATACTTTTTTAAATATGCCTATATGTGACATTTCGCACTAATGATCTCCATATTAGTCATCTTTTAAAGAAGATCTGAGTAAAATCTTCACAACTATAGCAGAGATGTAGTCGTTTATTTATCTCTATCCCAAAAATAAATTTTAAAATATTTTTGGGGTAGGGATAAATAAATTACTATATCTGCTATCGCTGTAACGATTTTAGTCAGATCTTTTTTAAAAGATGATTAATACGCAGTTCTTTTGTGTGATATGTCATATATAGACATATTTGAAGAGGTAATAGTTATAAATAAATATAGGCATTCACCTTATTAAATCGGAAAAGAAAATGGAACATCGTTTTACTTTAAAATGATAATTTTTATTATTTTGCATGTCAGCAACTAATTTTAAATGCAATCATTTTACTTTATATTACATTCTAATTATGTGTAACATTAATGGTATAGATTAATTAATTAAATGTTTATTTAGAAATCCTTATTGCACATTTGTTTGTATATTTAATTTTTGGGGTAGGTATAAATTAATGACTATATCTCTACTATCATTATGATTTTACTCAGATTTTTTTTAAAGGATTACCAATATGCAATTTCTTAGTGTGATATGTCATATATAGGCATATTAAAAAAATAGCTGAGTAATAGGCAAATATAGACACTCACCTTATTAAATCGGAGAAAAAAATGGAACATTGTTTTACATAAAAATGATAATTGTTATTATTTTGAAAGTCAGCAGATAACTTTAAATGCAATCATATTTCTTTATATTACATTCTAATTATGCATACCATTAATGACATAGATTAATTACATAAATGTTGATTTATAAATACTTATTGCACATCTGTTTGTATTTTTCATTTTTGGGTTAAAGATAAATAAATGACTAGATCTCTGCTACGGCTGAGACGATGTAACTCAGATTTTTTTAAAAAGATGACTAATATGCAGTTATTAAGTGTGCTATGTCATATATATAGGCATATTTTAAAAGTTAGCGGTGTTATAGGTAAATATAGACACTCACCTTATTAAATCAGAAAAGAAAATGAAACATTGTTTTACTTAAAAATGACAATTTTTATTAATTTGCAAAGTAAGCACATAACTTTATATACAATTATATTGCTTTTTATTCCATTGTGGTTATGCATGCCAAGTTTGGTATAGATTAATTAAGTAAAAATGTATTTATAAATCTTTATAGTACAATTTATTGTATTTTTCATTTTGGGTGTAGAGATAAATCAGTGGTCATATCTTTGCTACTATTGTCAATATTTTGCTCAAATATGTTTTATCAAATCACTAATATACTGCATATTTGTAAGGTATGTCACATGTTGTCATATTCTTGAAAATTGGTTGAGTTATAGCTAAAGATAATCAGTCACCTTATTAAATCATGAAAACAATATATAGCACTTTTTGACATAAAAATGAGAATTCTTGTTATCTGCAAGTCAGCAAATAACTTTAAATGCAATCATATTGTTTTATATTCCATTCTATTTATGTGGTAAACATTAATTAAGTAAATGTAAATTAATAAATTGTTATCTTATTACTAAACAAAATCATGATATTAGTGGCAGATTTACCCATTTGTATATATATATCTCCACTCCCTCACTCCCACCCTCAAACAAGATTAAAAGATGACGAATTTGCTACAAAATAGTAATCTTTAATCATGAAAGATTATAGGGTGTGTGTGCATGGAGATTCCCTAAGCCCATGCATATGATATATCTCAATAGTAATATTTGATTTACCCTGTTAATGTTTAAAATATGATATCTCGTTAAATTTTAATGCTATGTGACTCATTTTGGTGTCAAATGAAAGGTACGATACTGTAGAATACAAAGAACGAGTAAATATATTATATTCTGTTCATATTTTTTTTTTGTCAAAGATAAAATATAAAATTGTGGGCATTTTATTGGCTGCTGGAATAAGAAATGGGGTGTGGTTCTTTAATGATAAATTAGTCATATATTAACCAAATCAATCCTGTATTACTATATACCATAATAACCAACTGATCTTAAGCTTTTATTTGATATATAATACTTGTGGGCATCATTATGAAAAGAATTGTGAGTGTACCGATTATTGTGCGACGTCTTTGAAAACGTAACGTTTTTAAGAATACTTCCAAATATTGGTGAGAAAACCAGGAAAAGCTACTTGATATTAATTGCTATCATACATGGATTTTATCCAGAGACATGTACCTTGCTAGAAATGACAATGGCAATTTGCCAGCTTTAGTGATACCGACCAACCTATCTGGCTCATCCACTAAATACAAACACTGGACTATAGAATATTGTACAAACACTGTCTAATATATACATCTACTGTACAATACCATGCAAACACTGGTTACTGTGCGATACCAAACAAATACTGATGTGTATGTGTAGTTATTGCACAGTAATATACAAACACTCTCCTATGAGTACATCCACTGTACAATACCATACAAATGCTGACTTATGTTTACAAATACTGCATAATATAAAAATACTGACCTATGTGCATAACCACTGTAAAATACTGGACAAAGAATGGCTTATTTGTACGGCTGCTGTACACTATCATAAAAACACTGGTTTGTGTGTAGTTATTATAAAATACCATACAAACACTGGCCTATATGTCCATATACTATATAAATTACGGTGCCTTCATTACATCTTTGATGGACACATTTCTGTTGCTTGTTTACTGATCCTATTAACTTTTCTTAAACAAAGCAAATATGTTTATCCTACAGTGTAACTAATAGCAGGATAAACCTGTCATGTGACATAAACCATTGCCTGACTTGTTTATTTTTGCCTTGTATTTAGTAGTTTTAATGCAGTAAATACAAGCATTTATTTCAGTCTCTATGTTGGAAAATATTTTATTTGTGAAAGTTTTAAAATAATCTTGTTTGATTTGATACAGGTAGTAGCTGTTCTCCATGAAGTAATTTTATTGTGGAAAAAAGGTTTATTCAAAGTAAAGTAGAAAATAAAACAAAAAATAATTACTGTCCTTTTGATATGCTATAGTAGGTCTCAGTTAGCAATTGGGACATGTTTCACTTTTGAGTGTGACACATTTGGGTGTGACACTAATAATGAAACCAATCCCATTGACTGCACATGTACAATAAATGTAGAAATAATACAAGCACTGAATGAATTGTACAAGTTGTCAATGAGTAATCAGTGATCTGAAACTGTACTGCTAGTCATTCACAGCGGCTAATGGATTAAGGTGATTAAAGGCTAATCAATGCCTGCACGATTTGGCTTAAATTGAGTAATGACTATAATGTTCAACAAATCCAATTCAGGTTTGCAGTTTGTGCAGAGATGGGTCCAGTATTTCATGTTTGGGTTGTGGTGGTGGGGTGGGTAATATTGGTACCCCTGTTCACAAGATTCTTTGTGGAAGGGTACATTTTCATTTTTTGTAAACTGGATCTTCAGTTCCCAAAATTGCTGTGTTTGGAAAAGGGTATATATATATTTACGTATGACTTAAATATTTTTATATTTACATTTCACCTTATATATATAAGGGAGGTGCTTTTGCATCCCTGTTCCCCAGGTACAGAATTGGGATGAGGTCACTGAGCTCACACTTCTTGATTTTTTTGGATTACAGATTTTTGATACTGTACAAGATTTCTAAGCTACCAGTGTAAATACATTTTTTAAAATGTTAGTTATTCTGAGAGATTAATTCTGTTTGCTAGCATTAGCTACATGCAGCATGCTTGAAGTATGTTTTTAGGTCCATTTGAAACAAACTATAACCATAATATCAGTGACACTTGGATAATAGGTGGATGTCAGTCTCTTATATGCCTTTTTCAGTGCAAATCAAGGCTTTCTACTTGTATGTGACTTAACTGGACTACTTGAATGTATTTATATAACTTAAGTGAACTACTCATGTATTTATGTGTGTTTATATATGACTAAACTGAACTACTCATGTATTTATATGTGACTTAACTGGACTACTTGAATGTGTGTTTATATATGACTAAACTGAACAACTCATGTATTTATGTGGAATACCTGTATATTTACATGTGTCTTAACTGGATTACTTGTGTATTTATTTGCGATATGTATGAACTACTCATATATTTACAGGTGACTTAACTAGACAACTTGTTTATTTACATGTGATTTACTTGGACTACTCATATATTTACGTATGACTTAAATATTTTTATATTTACATGTGACTTAACTGAAGTACTTATGTATTTACATGTGACATCATTGAAATGTTGATGTAGATACATGGGACTAAACTTGAATACTCTTATATTTACATGTGACTTACCTGGACTACTCATATATTTATTTACATGTGACTGGAGTGATCTACTTATGTATTTACATGTGACTTAATTAAACTTGATATTTACTGAAAGCGTGCATGTAATGTTTGCTTACCAATATGTGTAGTGTTGGATATGGTTGGTTGTCTCTAGGACACAATCATCAGTTCTGTTCACATAACTTTGAGAGTAATGGCTGTCACTAGATAATAAATCATTTTATACAAAGTGTGCCCACACAGTGTTTACATAGACTTACATGATAATAGGTTTATGTATTTTATTATCACCCTTTGTTAATCAGCATATATTTTACTCTATCTTTGTGGATTTAGGTTAAGATAGCAGGATTGGGATGGGTGCTGTTTCCCTTGTTAGTGCATTTTTTTCTTTTCTATTTGAAATTTAAAAATAATTACAGTTTCAAAATAAAAACAGTTGCACAATGTGCACCAGTTTTTATATAATAAATAAAATCCTTGTACTGCATTGGATATCTGTCTAGTAGTAGTAGAGTACAAGAGAAAATGTAGATTTTATTTTAAAAATGAATTTGATAAAAACAAGGACCTAGCCATATAATGTTTTGCCCATCATAGTTAGACATAACTTAATCAGATAAATCATTTTCACCTGCGATAAATGAACAGACACTAAAATAATGGTTTTATAACTAAAATAGCTAAGTTTTACAGTGACCTTGACCTTTTGAACTCTTAAAATGATTATTAGAATCCAACATCACAAACACTTATGCCCAATATCTCATTGATGGCTCAACCATTTTTCACACTTCAAACCTGTTTCATTATCATTAATAAAGCCAGACTTTTTTTTATTGCTTGGTCCTTGAGCCAGCCACCAAGGGAAAGCCCTCCTCACCCACTTTTTTTTGGGCATGTCCTCGGATCCACCACTGAAAAATTATGAAAATGGATTAAAAAAAAAATAATATTTAATTTTTTATTCCGCTTTCTGTCCCAAAATGTGCCAATGCTTTTTTATTTTTAATCCGTCCTCCCCTGATGTTTGCCTCATCTTCTTAAAAATAAAGATGAAAAATTTCATGCAGTGAATTGGACAATCAGTTGTGTCATGCGAGCAAGTTACGCCGTGCAAGTACATCATGGCAGTGTGGTTTATTGTCGTTCACCACCTTGGAGGAAAATCTAACCGTAGCTTGGCTAATGGCAGTGACTGTCATACTAGAGTTCCCCGATGAGTGGAATGAGCATTCTATTAACGCCATTAAAGGCACCTTGTAATTGTGATGTGGGAGTTGTGCAAATGGAGACCAATTGCTAGTCTGATCAAACCAATAAAACTACTTCTGTTTGTTTGTAAAAATTTTTTTTAATTTAATCACTTTAGTGTGGCACAATAAAAGTGTCCAAAATAAAGCATCTGGATACAATGTTCAGTGATGATGTCTCCTAGTTGAAACCTTTTCCCAGATTCATTACTTGGACTATTTCATTGGGTCAACAAACTGTCACAAATTCTTTTATAATTTTGAAATAAAATATTTAATTTTGAAATAAATTTTTCTTTTTTCTTTCTCCTCTCTGAAATCTTGCCAAAATTTTATCATTTTCAGGACTGGGAAATAAATATTAATTTTTTCTCTCTTTTTTTCTCTCCCTCTTTAAAATTTGTCTGACAAAAAGCTTGAGGACCAAGGAATAAAAAATGTCTGGTCTAAAACAACAAAACATTTGTTTTATTCCTTGTTCTGATAGTACTGCCAGTCATAAAAGAATAGCCTTTGTGTCAGTGGCAGAGTACTATTCTGATACTTAAAACCATGTATTGTCACAATTAGTTTAGTTGGTGCTTTAAAACTAATGATTAACAATTTTAAGGCATCCAATAAGTTTTGAAAATTGCATCTCAAGTGTTTGCTACACAATAATTTGGTAACCATTTAGTAAAAACAAAATAGCAAAGAACATTTTTGTATCCTCTGAATCTTCATGCAGTCTCAATAAACAGTTCCTTTTCTTTAATAGATTTTAATGTAATATTCCAGACTACATTACCACATTTTAATTTTTATGGATTATCCTTGGAAACTTAAAAATAAGATGGTTAAAAACATCAACAAAAAAGCTTTGACAAAATAATTAGGTTTCTTTCTTACTAATTTAATTATACAATTTTAGTTGACACTTAACACTTTACGTTGTTTTCAAATGTGGCAGACTGGCTATATTTAAAGATGATTTGTCATGTGTAGTGTTAGTACATCTACTGTTATGCCAATAAAAGAAGAAGAAAACTATCTCTTTTATTCTAGTTAAATCCTAATATTATGTTTTTGTTTTATTCATCAAAATACGTATAACAATTTGTTTTGTGTTACAAATAATTGCTTACTTCATCTTATACTGTTACTTTGTTACTAGTTATGTGATACTTCTTAAAAGAAGAAAACTGATTCGACTTTTTGTGATGTAATAGCACACAGAGCCCCAATAATTTAGTCATGAACATGACAACGTGCTGTGTACCAGTAGTGGTATATAATTTATATGTCTCAGTACCAGAGGTTATTTTCACATACACCACAAAGGGTTATATGTGTAACTACTTAAAACATTTCTTTTTTGTAATTACAGTGCCTGTTTCAATAGATATATACCGGTATATATTTTAAAAACAATTGTCTTCAGTTAATTGTTCTTTGTTTGATTGTTCTATTATAAATTTTTGCTTTAGCATAATACAAGATGGATACATTTGTTATATTCCACTAATGTCAGGTGTAATAACAAATTTGCAGTAAACACTGGATAAAGATTAACAGTTGACAACTGAAGATGTGGAATTATATGTAACAGCAGTGCTTGACAAGCAGACATAGAGCCAACATATAAATATACATTACTGAATCAGCTGCTTCCATTACGATTTGCTTCAGCCTTCATTCGATTGAAGCATTTCAATTTTTAACTAGACTATAACGTCATCAGTGAAGCTTTTCTGATACCGATTTGTCCATCTGTCGTCTGTTGTTGTTATCGTTTCCTTAAAAGTTTATTGATTGGATCATTCCGGACTCCTATAACATTTTCATCAAATTTTGAACTTTATCAAATTAATAAAACTATATGGAAATTTTAAAATCTATCTCCTTCAGTTTTGACTGGATCATTTTTAAATGAACAGGGATTCTCATTTTTCTCCTTCAGTTTTGACTGGATCATTCTAAAACAAACAGGGATTCCTCATCTGTCTCCTACAGTTTTGACTGGATCATTCTAAAACAAACAGGGATTCTCTAGGGATGTCTACCCAAATGAGAAAGAAATATTTCAATATTATAGATGTTTTATGAATGTATGAAGATTCAAAATATATAAAATAACAGAGCTCTTATTATGCCATGCCAGACTATAGAGTGGCAATCTTTCAGTTTGTGTAATATACTCTCAATTGCATTCCTTTTATTTGAAATTAACAATGTATCCATTATATGAGATAAGCTACTGTTTGTCTTATATTTAATATATTTTACCAAAAAAAAATCTTATTCAAAGTGACTTTTAAAACTGTAAAACTCTCGACTCCTCTCTTTAAAGTTGTGGATTTGCCCTTGCTTGGTAGTTTTATTAATAGAGCTGATAACTCAGCTAAGTATTGTACTGTGTAGTATGCATTTATCGTAAAGTGACGTGTATGTGTGTTATGTGTTAAGAGTTGAGAGTTGAGACAGGTGAACAGGAGAGTTGTGTTTGCTGTGCTTTTGAGATGTAGGTTAGTTATCAGACAAATTGTAACATTACGGCTTGGCTCCTATTGCTGCACTGGCTAAATCTGATAAATACTGCATACCACCACTCTAGTCTGTTAGCTGCAATACAGCAGCTTTCCAGGCCAAAGGCTGAACAGTATCAATTATCTGGCTTGCCCAATCATGTGTAGCAAGGGTGAACCCAGAACACTGCAGTAGTATTTTTAGCACAGGAAGGCTTGAACAGTTGATTTACTGTTAGATAAGAATATAGATCCATTCCTAAGTTTCTACTATTGGTATGAACAGCCGTGAAGAACTATTTCATTTAGTACTGACATTGGTTTACTGGTCTTACCTACATGTACAAGCCCCACAGAGCAAGTGAATTAGTTGCATAAAGTTTGTGTGTTAGTTGTACCATTTGTGTGAGCTGCTTTCAGTGATGGCTTGTTCACATCTGGCATGATCTTCTGCTGCCTGGGTATCCCACATGCTCTACTTCGGCTGTCTGCCATTATGGAATCGAAATCGTGACCAGTTTTTAACCAGTTTCTGTTTTTCGTGAGTTATTTAATTCTGGCAGTGGATAAAGGAAAATATAAATACAAAGTGTTATTCTTGAAATGTCTTGGCTGAGGAATTGTACAAGTTTGTTAATGGTGGAAGCAAACTCTAGTGTTGGTTGAATGTTTTACACGTATGTTCTCTTGGAATCTACCAGAATTTGTTGTGTAAATTTGCTTCGTGCTTTTAATTTTTACGTCTTTCATTGAGAGGGATGTTTTAGTAATGTCGTATGGATCATATCGTTATGGGATTGGTGCCCCTAGCAGCCTAAGTGGACTGGGATATTCTAGTACTGGATACACTAGTCCTAGCTATACCACCTCTGGGACTGGGTACTCCAGTGGACTATATGGTGGATCCTATGGGAGCTCGTACAGCAGTCCTTACAGTTCTCAACTGGGCTCCAGCTCAGGTCTTGGGTCAGGGTACAGCTCCCGATCAGGGTCCACAAGCTCGTTACCAGGACTTGGAACTAATTATTCAGGGATCAGCTCTTCATTAGGGGTTAGTATCTTAAATTACATTCATGTTAAATATGTGACTTTAAAAAAATAAGTTGTTAACCCAATAGAAAATTACATGTAAATATGTCATCTGATTATCCTGATATAATTAAATTTTTATTATAATAATTCAGTTTAAAGGCGTCTGATTGGTCAGTGCATTAGCAACGAGCTTTGTTCATTTCTCGATGAACGTAAAAGGACGTCGTCATGGAACTTCTTTTTAACAGCTGTGTTTACAAACTATACCTGGTGACACCAAGTCTTTAAACAAATCAATAGTATTAAATTAAGATAAATAATTTGCCTACTATTTTAATAAAGATAATATAGAAAATAATTATTGTAGGCTACCAAATCCTTAAAATTTAGTTATTAGACCAAAAAATAAAAATAAACTTGTACGCGAACTCTGTTTCGATAGCAGATTTCAACATTGGAGATGCCAACACGATATTTGGACTCAACATGGAGACATTTTGACGTTTCTGAGATATTTGATCACGACTTCGACGACTTAATGGCATCAACAAATAATGAAGATGGGACAAAAGAAATGAAAAATAAGTTAAAATGGAACCCCGAGCCAAGTATGTCGCAGATGTCAACATTCAGGTTTATGAAGTTAACCGAGAAAGAACTATGACTTCATTTAAAAATATGAAGTCATTTAAAAAATATTTTTCTTTAGTATTGTTGAGCATTATTTTTGCAATACTTTCCCTAAATAAATAAAAATAAAATATGAACTTGTTTGTGTAATCACTAAACATGTATGTCCCAAATTAAATTATAAGGAATGTCTCTTATTTATTTTTAATTCATCGGGGTATGAACAAAAAAAACATCAGCAAACTTTTGTGTGAACGGCTTTGCCGATTCACACAGTTTGCGGATGGTTTTTTTGTTCATACCCCAATGAGTCTAAAAGAAATAAGAGACATTCCTTATTTATATTTATAAAAACAATTGTGATTATTGCAGCACAGGTCCATTTGGACTATTTCTTATTACAATCAGTATTTCTGAGCTGGTGTAACAAAGGCTCTAATGTTTGTTGTCCTTGTCTGTGTTAAAAGTGCACATGAGTAAAAGAAGAGTATCCTATATAATTAAAGTTGGTTTCCTTTGTAGACCATGAGTCACAAACTCTATATTTTTGAAACCTAATAACCACTGAAGCAACAGAGTGCTTGGATGTCATTAAACAAATAATTATTTCCTTTCTGAAGCAGTACTTCGACCATTTTTCTGGATGCTATAGCTACAAGAGTATGTGAACAAGTGCTGTACTTGTATGAATCAAATCAAAGAAAGTGATCCAAAGCAAAAAATGAAGTTCACTTATACAGATATGTAATTTTAATTAAATTAGTTACGTGGTTTTTAATATTCGTTTAAAATTTGTTTTCTTGGTACAATCTAGATCATTGATTCTAAGAAATCTTCATGATGTTCAATTCACTGTTATCAGTTAATGTTTTGAACATTATCATTTGAATATGTGATATATAGTAAACTATATACATTTTATCCTTAAAAAGGAGAAACTTTCAATTAATGGGTGAATTCATTTCGAGAAAAATAAGATTACAACAATATCAAAGTGATTACTGATATACATTCGTAATTAAGATGTTATAATAACTTAGTTTGGCCACATACATTTACAAAATAACTAGGAACAGGAATTTTTAGAATGGAAAAAAAGAAAGGATTGTAAGGTTTTTCTGTGTAAAGGATGCATTTCTTTTAGCGGATTGCAACAAATACAGATCATAAGTGATCATTTGAGAGAAAAAGTGATCGCAGTGTGATCAACCAAGTAGGAGATTATGACGAAGATATTTTCAAGCAACAGAAGAACTGACCTCTCCAGTCCACAGCAATCGAGCTGACAATTTCCCTTATTTAAAGCAGACGTGAAATATAACCAGTTTTGTGGTCATTATATTCAATATAGTATTATAAATTAATAAGTTTAA
>JAULBS010006183.1:0-11346 GCA_032355785.1 Symmetromphalus regularis | reverse complement strand
TTTAATTTAAAAAGTAGGGTTGTGCACAGTCAAATATGATAGCCGTAATTTAATATTTAATTTAAAAAGTAGGGTTGCCGTAATTTAATATTTAATTTAAAAAGTAGGGTTGTGCACAGTCAAATATGATAGCCGTAATTTAATATTTAATTTAAAAAGTAGGGTTGTGCACAGACAAATATGATAGCTGTAATGTATTACTAAAAATGCAAAGTTGTTCCCAGTCAAACATGATAGCCGTAATTTATTATTTAATTTTAAAAGTAGGGTTGTGCCCAGTCAAACATGATAGCCGTAATTTAATATTTAATTTAAAAAGTAGGGTTGTGCAATCAAATATAATAGGTGTAATGTATTACTAAAAATGCAAAGTTGTGCCCAGTCAAACATGATAGCCGTAATTTAATATTAAAAATGCAAAGTGATTTCCTAAACTTTTATCATGAAGGGAAGAAAATACTATTGAAGTGTTTAGGGCATATTAAAGAGAAATGAAAATACAAAAGAAGTATTTAGGGCATGTAAATAGCACATTACATATAATTTTGTTACACATTTTGGCTCTTACATGTTACACACAATTTGTTGTGACAATATCCATTGTGTCACTTTCAATGATCTGTAAAGAGGATGTACATGAAGCAAGACTGGAAAGGGCAATGCTCGGTAAAGTATTTTTAAACAAGAGACACTTAGTTGGAGGGTTATCATCCTTGTAGGCTATGGGATTGTGTTTCCAAAAACACATGCAGAATGGATAAGTAGCTAGACAGTATTGCATACATTATATACATGTAGTTTAAATGGCAAGCACATGTTTTAGGTTTTATGTGCTTATCAATTTATCATAAAGATGAACTTACATATTTCTGCTGTTCAATAGCACAACCTACCAACTCATAATTTAGTATAAACGGAGATATATAATTTAACAAATTATGCTTGGTTTTTTCAAACTGAACTGGAGTGGGATGTTGCTCAAACGTTAGCATGTCCACCTATTAAGCTGTCGGTCATTTGATCGACCCATTTGCAGTTTGGGCTATTTTCCGTTCCACCAAGTGGTCCACAACTGGTTTATCAAAGGCTGTCCTGTCTGTGGGACAGGGCATATAAAAGAACCCTTGCCGCTTATTAGAAAGAGTAGCATATGTGGCAGCAGCAGGTTTCCTCTAAAAATATTTTAGATTGACCACATATCACTAATTTTAAGGGGTAAACACTTCTGTATTGCACTCTGGTCAAAATCAAATTAAGATTTACCAGGCATAAATCATATAAAATTATAGTTCTCCTCTGCAATTGCTCATTAGCACAATGCAATAACACAACATGCCTAGATCATTATTTGAAAGTGACAGTCTGAAGACAAAATAAAAAATAAATCATGAGAGATGAATCTAAACCAAGAATTTCAAATAAAAACAACTTACATAACCTTTTTCTAAGATTTTATTTATTGGAATACAATAAATGAGGTGTCTAACACATTAATCTCAAATAACTGGCAACAAATAAACAGTCACACAAGTATCTCATTGCTAATTATACTTCAGCTGCCCTATGTAACCATTCTGTAAGCAGTTACTTTCCTCCCCCTATGAGATGAACATTTAAGCTACTAGTATATAATTATAAAAATGTAAAGTTTGTTTTATTTAACGACACCTCTAGAGCACATTTATTTTTATCTTATCATCGGCTATTGGACGTCAATCATATGGTCATTCTCAAATATTTATTTTTAGAGGAAACCCGCTGCTGCCACATTGGCTACTCTTTCCAATAAGCAACAAGGGGTCTTTTATATGCACCGTCCCACAGACAGGACTGAACATACCATGGCCTTTGATGAACCAGTTGTGGAGCACTGGTTGGAATGGAAAATAGCCTAAACTGCAAATGGGTCCACTGAGAAGGATCGATCTGATGACCAACCACTTCACAGGCAGACATGCTACCACTTGAGCTACATCCTGCTCCCTATACAGGGATATAAACTAACACTAACCCCCTCGCCTGAGGTGAGTAAAAACTGCTGGGGGCAAGTAAATGCTTACTGATGCTAGTCCCCCAGAACTGTAGATATATTTCCAATCTTAAAATTAAAATGGGAAGGCTACTTATTTTTCGTAACGATGAGTAACTTTTAAAGGCTGCTAGTCCCCCAGGCAAGTGAGAATAATTTCTTAATTTCTACCCCTGCTATATAGTTATATGGGTGAATGGGTTGTGTGTAATGAGTGCATGCACATCTAACTAAAGAAAACAATATTTTAAAAACATTATATTAAGCCACTTAAAAAACCACAATATATATTTTGTCTACTGGAGGTCCATTTTTTCCAAAGAATGTGCCCATAACAGATTATGTTTACATGCCTGGTATGTGCACTTATTGTCCACTAATTTACATGCCAACAGCGTTTAAAAAAACACAATTGTCAGTTCTAAAAAGATATAAGTAGTTTTGAACTATGAAACTGTGAATGAGATTAATATAAAAGTATTGTCAAATAACACTTTATTTGTTGAAGATTCAGTAGCAGTAGTTTTGAATAGTGAAACTTGTTAAGATACGTATAAAAGTGTTGCCAAATGAACAGCTTGTTTGTTGAACGTTGCAGACAGGTGATAGCCTAGCTACACAGTAACACGTGTGCCCAGTAACTGCTTAACATATCTCCACTGACAGAACAGATATTACTTGCTAACAAAAAATGTTTGATTAATGCCAACAGCTCCCTTACCGTTCACTCCAAATAGAAGTGATTAGTCTCAACATGCATTCTTTGAATTCAGCGTTTTAAAAAAAACAGTAATGGCAATTCTCCATTGAACGATAGAGTTACCTCTGATTAAAATGCACTCAAAGCAAGAGCTAGCTCCTACCAAGCTAAACAAGAAAAGAATTCTAACAATAACTCATGTTTTTGTGAACAACTTCAATTTACGAACAACAGTTTTATGGGATAAAAACTACAACAGATTCAATCTAAATGTCTTTAAACTTTTTTTTCAAAACTTAACTTTATTAAATCAAAGGATTTATTTCTAGGAGTGACATATATCTCTCCCCTCCAATGTGTGCTATTTCCACACAGCACAAATAAGTGAATTAAACTGAAACACAAACATCTATTTATGTTATTTAAAAAATTCTCAAAACACTGTATAAAAATTAAAACAAAAGTTTTTCTCATTCCCAATTTTTTTTACATTTTCTCTACACAGACTGAAACTGATTTATGAAAACCATTTTCCCATTTTTTAGCTTCTCTCATCAATATCCTATAATGTGTACATTTTTGTATAGCTAATTTGTTAGTCAATATATAGCATCTTGTACATGTAACATCATTTAACATTATAAGTTGTAGAAGCATCACGAGGGTATATGGCTTTTTATGCACCCTCTGTGTGTTCTTTTACCCTGAAGGATAGGGGTAAAAGAACACACAGAGGGTGCATAAAAAGCCATATACTTTGAGAGATGCTTCTACAATCAATTTATCTTGTCGACACGTTAAACTATATAGTTAATTAATCTAAGTAATGCAAGAGAATAACACTCGGAATGCTGTTCAGTCCATCACTGCTTTCGCTGATAATTGTTTCATATTTAGAAATGACGTTTTTATGTATGACATCATGGATAGACTAAAGATGGTGAGACAGCAGACATGTTGTTGTTTTGTAATTCTGTAAGTAAACAGGATAAAAAGAATTTGCTACATGTGTTTGTTAATATGTAAAATATCAACCGAGTGTTAGTTAATCGGTATTTGTCTTGGCAAATATACTTAACCGATTATGAAGTTTGTTTTTAATATAATTGGGGTGGCAGTAAATTGTTGAAAATTAGACAGTGTATAAGAAAAATTGACTCCCCCCACTGGGGTATAAAGGTTTTGTCAACTGGCAAACAACCAATGGGATTAAAGAATTTTACACGGGGTGAGATAATAATTTATTTACATCTTGACACCAACAGATATAACACAAAAATAACATTAAAAAGAATATAAGCCAAATCCATGCAGCCATGATATGATGAGATTAACCCTTAAAGTGACACATTCAGTTATATTTTGTTTTATTTCAGAGTGGATAACAAATGGCGTGTATGAGTAGCACTCAGAGCTGTGTGTGGTCGATGCTTACCTGTTCATTCACCTTGTTGTACTTGCCAAACACAAAGTATCCTGCACAGAAAGCTGCTACGAAGGAATGATACTGTGATTTTTGGTCTTCCAAAAATGCAAATAGTGATGTAAGACCTTTGTATGCAAGTACAAAAGATGCCAGGTTGCGTGAGTGGGTGTATGTTGCTTCCAGTATTGTTCTCAAGTTTTCTACCAGACTGAAATATATTGACAATACATTATTTGATAATTTGTTTTAATTTACTGTCCTATATATAGTTTGGTAATGTCAGGAATGGGGCCTTGAGTGATTATCTAACAAATGATACTGAATATACAAGATATATTAAACAAACACATAAAAATAAGTATACATATGTTAGCAATGAACTGCCTCAGAGACAAAAAGATAGAAAGTCAGAGAGAAAGAGAAAAAAAAGTAAGTAAGTTAAAGAAACACGGATAGAGAAAAAGGGTGAAAGAGACAGAATGAACTGGAAAAAGAGAAAAACGCAATTAAAGATACAAAAACATTGTCAAAACACTCCAGATATATTTTTGGATTCGGTATAATTATTTAACATATGAAATACACTGAAAGAGAACATGTAAAAGATAATGCATTATGTGTAAAATGTAAATACATATTCATCTTGGAGCAATATAAAGCCCCAGTCACACCAGGCCTGCATTCAGGTTATGACCTAGCTGCAACTGAAAAATGTTGGAATCGCTGGCAAATTGTAGAAAGAACGTGCAACTGGTCGCAGGTGATCGCCAGAGCAAAATCAGTCGCAGCAAGGTCGATGGTCATGTTGAAAACTTCTAACCTGTGATTGCAAATCTAAGAGGTCGCAGACAGGTCTTATATGGTCTTACCACCAGTCGTGTATGATCACACCACCAATCGTGCAGGATCGCGGGCCAAGCAGTCGCATGATTGGTCGTGCAACTGGTCGTGACTTTATATCTGATCAGGCAACCGATGGCACGTCTGGCTGAGAACGATCGTGCGAGCGGTTCCAGGTTACCATGATTGATCGTATGATCAGTCGTTAGTTGCACGATTTCCTACAATTGCTCTTGCGATTGATCTTCTCCAATTGTTGGTGATTGAACGACCACAAATCGTACAATAACCTACCACCAGTGTTAAGAGCAATTGCAGCGTGTGACCGCAAATTGAGATCATAGCAAACACTGCTGATTGGTCGCTCCTTCACAAATTGTAACCAATCACATGATCCAGAAATCATACAATCCAGTGTGACTGGGGCATAAAGGTAGATTGCTGTTTATCGGAAAGAGTAGCCTATGTAGCGGCAGTGGATTTCCTCTAGATAAATATGTCAGAATGACCATATGATTGATGTCCAATAGCCGATAATAAGATAAAAATCAATGTGCTCTAGAGGCATTGTTAAATAAAACAAACTTTACATTCTAAAGGTACAGTATCAAAGTTGGAACTAATGTATTCCTGTGGAGACTTAGGTGGGTTGCGGAGATGTCAAGAAAATACAGATGTTCCTTTTGCACACCACTGGGTTTTGGTTTTTTGAGTGTTTAAGATAAATAAATATGTTGTGTGAAATAGGCCAGTAAGCCTCTGAATCCCGCTAGAAGGACCTAAATGACTTAGGTACTTGACTTTCCTTAAATCTTACATCTTAAGTAGAGGCACTGATTTTCCATTTTCCCTTTTTCCCTTTTCCATTTCAGAATTTAACAAATTCTGTTTTTTCCATTTCAGTAAATTTTATAATTTTATTTTGTGTTTCACTGAAATATTTTCCATTAAATACATAAATGCGTGTGCGCACACACAAAAAAAAAAAAAAAAAAAAACCCCATAAATTGACACGTGTTTAATAGGCCATACCATCGAGTCCAGTAATTCTCGTTTTTTGCGAAAATGTCCAAATATAATTAGAACCGATCACATTAAGAAAATGACATATCATTTATTTACCAAACGTGAGAACCAATTTTCATTGTTTAAATAATCACGAATATTATAAATAAATCGACCCAAAATATGTAATAAATCTTCAACTCGCATAATTGTCGGAGAATTTGAGAAAAAAATATATTTAAAAAACGTCTGGTTTTCTCCATTAAATTGACTGATGGTCGTCTCTGCGGCAAATTAATTTTGCGTAACACATACAGATATCAGTGTAGTCAGGTATCAACTATTTTTGTTTCCAAAATCTATTTAATTAATAAACTGCACTATTTGGAGATGAGTAATAATGTTTTCGGAGAAAATCGGGAATTCTGTATATTTTCATGCTTATATCCAATTAAGGTTCAAGCATGCTGTCCTGGGCACACAGCTCAGCTTCCTGTGCTGTCTCTCCAGACAAAACCTACTGCTGCTGCACTAATGCAGCTACTCTTATCAATAAGCAGCAAGGATTCTTTTATATACACTATCTCACAGACAGAATATCACATACCATGGTCTTTGATAAACCAGCTCTGGACCACTGACTGGTGTAAGTAGTATACACCTTCCCATTGAGCCTTGTGGAACACTCACTCTAGGTTGGAGCCTATATTAAAAATTCCATGCCACTACTGAGATTTGTTCTCAGTACCTACCAGCTGTAGACTGACTGTTTAAACACTATAGGACCAATATTTTATAAAACAACCACTCAGCCTTTAGTGTAATTAAAGCTCAAGCTGTTGTGCCTTTTTCTATCAGCTTAAAACACCTTAGAAGCACTGGAATTAAAAAAATGTCAATCATTGCTTATTTCAGTAATGTTATTATACACATTTCATATAAAAACAGTACCTAGAAGATCATTGTTATTCACTTATAGCTACTAATTTTTCACTATTTTTCTGTAAGTAAATTCTTCTCAATTGCTCTTAATATTTTATAAATGTTTTACCCCTGCAATAAATTGATTTTACAACATGCCAAGTATATAATTATGTATACAACAAACATCCTAAAAAAAACACTTTGATATAAATAACAAAATTCTCACAAATGGTACAAAATAATTTCTAAGTTTTGAAATGTCATAACAAGAGCATGAGGAAATCTATAAAGAAGCTGTTCTACAGGTAAACAAGTGCATGCTAATTCTGCACAGGGGACAATATTTTGAAATCTGAGGTAACCGGAAGTTGGTTCACGTAGGTTTTATCTAGGTAACCAATTGTTTTTTTTTATCTGAATTATATGTGCATAACCCATAGGTTACATCAAAGTTACACTGAAATTATATTTTAACAACATAATTTTTTTTAGCTCAAACGTAAAGTTAAAACAAACTTCTTGTAATTGTGAAGTTCCCAAGTTTTAAGTTCTGAACATCTACAGATCACAACGTAACCTTTTTGCGGTTAGTGTTAATTTAGTTTGCGTAACCATCATGCAAACAGAATGGCTGTTCGTGTAAAATATTGTACCCTGTCTGCAGAAAGGTAAAAATAAAATTCATAAACTAAAAATCACACAACAACTGTTTCTATTAAAACAGATTTGCTTACCTTGCATTTTTAAAGAGAAATGTCATAACAAGAGCATGAGGAAATCTGACTTTAGCACCATATCTGAAAAACAAACATTGCATTTATTTTCAAAAGACAATTAGTGTAAACTGATTAGCTATTGCACATTTTGTGTATTAAAATTGTTTAGCAATAGTAATGTGTGACTTCATACTAAACAAAATGTTCTCAGGTTTCAACTATTACATTGTCAGAGTATGACAATGTACATTTATATATGAAATAACATAATTTAAAACAAACCTTTGTTTCAAGTTTATATAACTATCAATAAGAAATGTTTGTTAATTTAATGATATTTTTAAAAAACTCTCTTTATTGTTTATGTTCATTAAGTAAGTTATTTATAACATATCAGGTTTAGATTATACAAAATAATTCTAGGGTACCAATTCAACTTGCCTGGATTACTAGTAACCTAAATAAAAAAATTATTTATCTTTACCCTTGTTTTGAAACCATTTGTCTACAATTCAAAATAGTAAAGAAGCTAATTTGAACCTGCCCCTCAAACATTTCTGTATCTACCACTGTGTTGATAGATTATATTAAGAAAAATTATTGCTTATGAACCATGCATTTGGATAAATATCTCAAACCTTTGATTCATTCCCAAAATCAAATGTTGAATCTTATGTTATGGCAAATGTTATTTAGGACATAATTATATCAATTCATTTTTAAACTAATGATTAAAACACACAAATCTGCTGAATTAAAAACTGGTGTTGCTTAATTATTATTTCCCTGTCATTTGTCAAAACATGACCCATTATTTAAATAATGTGATTAACATGGATCAAACCTATTTTATATTGCTTTCCTTGCGAAGATTAGGGTGTTCATCTAATTTTTCCATAATTTTCACGAGCATACAAAACATTTTTTGTGGGAGAGGGGGTTAAAGGGAATGTATGCTTTTCAAAATAATAAAAACTGACGATAATACAATTTCGGAAGCATCGTCTTTATAATCATGTTTAAACGAGAAATGCTGTGCACAAACCCCCAGGCATTGCTTATCAAGTGTTCATGAATGCTTTTGTGTTTGTCACTGTGGAGTTGAAATGACAGGATGCTATGAAACTTGGTCAAGAAGTATGGAGGAGCCATGGTGACAATCGTGAACTTGGAAACTGCGGTGCAAATCAAGTGGGAATGGACTGAGATGAGACATGTGTAGTATGATGTAACAAATGACATCTACTTTGCAGTCCCACATGCTTTCAACAACAATGGCGGAAGATATTGAAGTGAATATTGATGAGCACCTTGAATTATACAAATTTCTGTCATGCTATTCTATCATTCTTGGTCTTTAGAAGAAACACACTACTGCCATATAGGCTACTATTTCTGATATAATTTCTGTTATATGTACTTTCCCTCAGACATGACAGCACATCACAGCCTTTAATAAACCAGTTATGGACCAGTGTTCTGTGTAAATGGCTTACACCTACCCACTGAGCTGTTTTGGAGCATTCACTCATGGTTGGAGCTGGTATCAAGATTAAAAATATCATACTTTGACTGAGATTTGATCCCAGTACCTACCAGCCATGAGACAGACATCTTAACCACTGTGCCACCAAGGCCGGTGGAAATAATTAAATGATGATTTCTGTATTACAGACATAGTTTAAGAATGATTCAACTTGCCACACAGGAGGTAAGTTGGAACATGTGTTCAGCCTCACCTGATATAAGGTTTAGAAAATATGTGCCCTTCTGTCCATGAGAAAGTGCATTTTAAAGACCCTTCTGCTGCTAATCAGAAATCATACTCAATGTGGTAGATATCCCATGATGTATTATAGGGTGACCAGTTTTGTATGGGGTACCAAGTGTAAAAAAATTATTTAAGCTATTTTAACTTTTTTCTTCACGTTTAATTTATATGTGTGTTTATATAATAAATAAAAAGATATGTACCCAAAATTTATTAAATAAAAAATTTATTTATTATATCTCTGCATTATATATTAAATATTTCCAACATATATATTAAATATTTTCAACATATAATAAATGTAATATATGTTGAAGATATTTAATATATGTTACAAATATTTAATAAATATTATAGAGATTTAATTTTAAAAAATATTTATTTAATAAATATTGTAGATATTTAATAAATAAGTTTCAGCATGATTTAAAGCTAAATGTCATTTAGCTAAATTATATATATACACACATGATTTACCTAAATGACATTTATTAAATGTTGAAAATATTTAATACATGTTAGAAATATTTAATATATATTGCAGAGATTTAATAAATAATTTATTTATTTAATAAATATTTGGTACATATTTTTTTATTTATTATAGAAACAAATATGTACATTAAATGTGCAGAAAAAGGGTTAAAATAGATTAAATAATTTCTTTACACTTGGCACCCCATATTGATTTATATGGATGTTATTTAAAAAAAAGTTTGCTCAAATTCTCCAACAATTATGCGAGTTAAAGATTTATTACATATTTTGGGTTGATTTATTTATAATTTTCATTTTAATTTAAAACGATGAAAATTTGTTTTCACATTTGGTAAATAAATTATACAATTAAAGTAATTTTTTTATGTGAACGATTCTAATTATATTTAAATTGTTTCACAAAAAACGTAAATTACCAAACTCAATGGTATGGCATATTAAACAAGTTATAATTAATTTTTATTATTATTATTTTTTTTCTGTGTATGTTTTATTGAAAATATTTCAATGGAACACAAAACGAAATTATAAAATTTACTGAAACGGAAAATGTTAAATTCTGAAACGGAAAAGGTGAAAATCTGAAATGAAAAATCAGTGCCTCTAAATTATGAATGTGGTAATAACAAATTCAGTATATATTATGAATGAAAGATAAATGATACAAATCAGTTTTTCTTAAAACCTTTAAAATGAGTTGTGGTTAGGGCTGGATTTAGACTTTGGAGGGCCTGTAATAATAGGTTTGAGGGACTCTCAACACAGAAATTAAATTACATGACAAATAAAAAAATTAACAAAAATTAGTGAATAGAACAAATTTTATAATTATTACATTTTTTAAATAAAGGAACTTCTTAGACTGGGGAGCTCGGGGGAATTGCCCCCTTTGCCTGGTTGTGGGTTATTTATAAAAGCATTCATTTTAATAAAGTATTCAAATAAGGCCAAAAAACATGCTTCCTGAACATATTACAAATTAAGTGAAATCAATCTACCAATTTTTAAAGCTGAAAAAACTGAACAGTAAAATATTGAATAAAATTGTTGTAAAAAAAGGTTACAACAATATCACTATAATATAGCTAGAACTTATGACAGGTTACAGCAATATCACTATAATATAGCTAGAACTTATGACAGGTTACAGCAATATCACTATAATATAGCTAGAACTTATCACAGGTTACAGCAATATCACTATAATATAGCTAGGACTTATCACAGGTTACAGCAATATCACTATAATATAGCTAGAACTTATCACAGGTTACAACAATATCACTGTAATATAGCTAGGACTTATCACAGGTTACAACAATATCACTATAATATAGCTAGGACTTATCACAGGTTACAACAATATCACTATAATATAGCTAGGACTTATCACAGGTTACAGCAATATCACTATAATATAGCTAGAACTTATCACAG
>JAULBS010006172.1:0-11346 GCA_032355785.1 Symmetromphalus regularis | reverse complement strand
GAAATGAATATAAAGTAAATCTCCAGCTTATATTATTGAATGAACATAAGGCAGATCTACAGCTCATATTACTGAAATACACACATGAAAAACCCCAATCATATTACTGAAATGAATATAAAGTAAATCTCCAGCTTATATTATTGAATGAACATAAGGCAGATCTACAGCTCATATTACTGAAAAACACACATGGAAAACCCCATAATCATGTTACTGAAATGAATACAAAGTAGGAAAATCCCCAGCTCAAATTACTGAAATATGCACAAGGAAACACCCCAGCCCAAAATGATAAAATACATATTACTCAATAATAATGAATAAAAAATATTTTAAAATAACCAACATGTACAAAATGCTACATATCAGCAGTGACAACATTTTCCATCTAACCAATATAATTTGTTATAACTACAATTCTCAAGGCAGTGAAAGAGAACTGTCAATTTGTAATCAATGAAGCATAAAAACAATACAACCCAGTTTACAACCAATGACAAAACAAGCAATGATCTATAATTAGCTAGCTACCTCATCACAGAGTCATTCTGTGCTTCAAAGAGATACACATGACAGTGGCATTGAAATGTGCATGTTGACAGTGTCAAGCAGGCAGCATGGGCTACTGTCACTTCAACTGGAGGGTGTGACTACAGCCAACCAATCAGATGACTTGATTTTAGTTGGCATGGTGGCAGTATATAAACCAGAGCCGGGTGTCTTGTCATTCAGAAGAGCTGTGTTAGCTGAGAGAGCAGGAGGTCATATTTCAACTGATGGCTGATGAACAAATAACAGTAATGGCTGCCGATAGTGGGGAGGGAGTGACGTTAGTTGAGGCCGACGCTGGCAAGTTGCCTGATCTGTGTCCAGGCTTGGCTGGGATGTGCTACAACCTTCAACAGATAGACTCACAGCATCACCATCACAAACTGGAGGGCACGTGGGAGGGACCAGGGACTGCATATGGGACAATGCAAACTGGTCAAAGTCATGCACACTCGGGCAGCACCCACACTCAGTCCCAGGCCAAGGTTCAGATGAACCCATCTGCAAATGAATTCTACCCCATGCCCTCCAACAAGTCATCATGCAAGGTCCCTGATGATGACCAGTTCCAAGCTTGGTATGTTTTTTTACAGCAATTTATCTACTGTCCTTCCATCACTTTTATTTATTTCTTCATTCTCTGAACTTACCAGTGTGGATCTATGGAGCAAAGGACAATATCCCCCCTAGGACAATGTCCCCCCCCCCATGACAAAATCCTCTCATAATAATAATATAAATTATATAATCCCTAGTAAAGAAGAGGGAACATATGCCCCCATCCCCCTTCTGTAATAGCCTATTTCCCCCTTGACAAAATCCCCCCATAATAATAATATAAATTATATAATCCCTGGCAAAGTAGTGGGAGCATATGCCCCCATCCCCTTCTGTAATAGCCCATTTCCTGAGCAATGGATAGTTGAACATACGTTAATTTGGGAACATGAACACAAACAATCCCCACCCATTGTTCCTCTGAATCTGATCCTCATTGGTGAAAAATAATGATCACCAAGCAGACTTACTTGTGCCAATACCTAAATACTGGACTGTATGAGCTGGAGGGGACTAAGCCCCCCACTTTTTTCACCAGTTTTTATTTTGGGTATAGATTTGCAGTTTTTCACAACACATTTTATACACACATAAAAAATCAATTATATCAAAACGTATACACAATATATTAATGAAACAAACTAAGACCATGAAAAAGCAAATTTTCTGTAAAAATCAGTCTACTTTAAAAACTTAATAAGCTGTGGGTGGAATCGGAATGATTCCACCACACCCTCATTAACAAACACATAAAAATGACTCCCCCCACACACTTTGAAAATCCATGCTATGAGCCTGAAATAATATACAATGTTGTTTAGAACCATTGCTTCTTTTTCTAAAAATAAATTTCACTATTCATTCAGAAAATGAAACTATAAATAAAAACTATATTGTCCATATACGAAATTTAAGGAAGGCCTTTTATTCATTATTACTTAATTTATGGATCTGCTAACAATAAAAATTGTTAAAGTCAAACACAAATAACTTTTAACTTTTCAATTTGTTTTACCTCTGAAAACAACATTACCAAAGAATAAAATTGTTAAAAAAAACCTAAGATGATCTATTCTGTAACAACCGAAATAACTCCTTTTTAAACATACCCCTCAAAAAGGAAAATATCCTCCTGAACCCCATCCAAAATAAATGTATATAAGGCCTACAGGGATTTGGGGAATATATAGAGTGGTGTTTAGTGCCTTGCCAACTGTTGTACAAGTCCACAATCCAATATCCAAAATTAGAAATGTTCCGGAAACTGGAGTTTTTTCGTGCGTCTACTGTTCACTGATACAGTGTATTTTGTTTCTGTTTTTATTTTGTGTCTGTGTTTAATTTCACTGTGAAAATGTTAAAAAGAGCTGCAGTGAGAAAAACAAAAGGAAGCATCTGACTTTATCAATAACACAGTAAGAAGAGTTACTACAAAAGCTTGATCATTGTATGACGGAACTACTGTTTATGATTTAAAGAAACAAAAAGACAAGTTACTGGTAATGGTGCTACCCTAGACTCCACTAAGGCTGCAACTTTTATTCTGAAATCTGAAAAATTCTGAAATCCGAAACACAGCTGGCCCCAGAGCCGGATTTAGACATTGGGGGATCTGGGGCACTTCAGGTTTGGGGCCCCTTTAACATAGAAATTAAATTACATGACAAATTAAAAAAAAGAACTAAAATGAATGAATAGAACTAATTTAATAATAATAAAATTTTAAAAATAAAGGATGTCTTTAGGTGGGAGGCTGGGGGGCCCCTCAGGCCCGGGGCAACTGCCTCCTTTGGCCCCTTATATATGTGAGTCTGACAGGCCCAAAGAGTTTTGGATACAGGATCATGGACCTGTATTCAACAAATGGGAGATGCTGGTTCTGCTGCTGTAGATATGATTTTATCAGGACTAATACAGTATTGTCAAAGTTAGGTAATGAGAATCACAGGTTTGAAAAAAGTCAAGTTTGTTGTATTTAATGATGCCTCTAGAGCACATTGATTTTTATCTTATCGGCTATTGGACGTCAATCATATGGTCAATCTGGCATATTTATTTAGAGGAAACTCGCTGCTGCCACATAGGCTACTCTTTCCGATAAGCAGCAAGGAGTTGCTTACATGCACCCTCCCACAGACAGGACAGCACATACCACGGCCTCTGATGAACCAGTTGTGGATCACTGGTTGGAATGGAAAATAGCCCAAAATGCAAATGGGTCCACTGAGAAGGATCGATCCGACGACCGACCGGTTCACAGTTTTGAAATCAGTCCACAAAAATACAAGTCTAAACACAGGAGAAAGAATCTTTGTTTGACATCTTGTTAAACTGTCATCAAATCTTCTACTCTTCAATAACAAGCAATGTTTATATGTATGTTTCCATATAAAGGACACCAGTTGTGTACCAAAGGTTGAAACAAAAAACATCCCAAAGAGTTCACTAAGGAGGATCACTGCTACGACCCAAAATGTCTTAGCAAGGAGCTTCGCAACTCTCTGGTCCACTCCGTTTATATAAAATTAAGAAAACCACTAACAGGCACAGATGCATGATTTCTGAAAGTGGGGGTCCAAATGTGAAGGACAGTATTTTGTTATGTCATTGTGTATATTCCAGCACTGAACCTATCCTTAGTGACATCACACCATTGTCACTCTACTAGTTAACCAATCTACTACTGTCAAATGTAGTGACGCTGCGATAGTATAGTTTCCCCTTGAAGGTTATTGTCGGTTTTCAAAAAGGGTGGGGTCCAATGACTGGTATGTACTGCCCTGTCTCTTCATCAGAATATTTCCCAACCGTGACATTACAATTGGTTATTAAAGATCAAATCATGTTGTGCCCTAACTGTGTTGTAGATAAAATCAGCCCAATTTTTTTTTTTTTAGTTTCTCAAACACAGACCCTCAAAAAATAGGATAGGAGGGAGGAAAAAAAAAAGAAGTTGCAAAATGTCTTGGGAGGGGAAAATAAAATTTGGTAAAAAATTAATTTTACCAGTTTTACTCATTTAACTGGTCATTTGCTTGCATACTTCTATATTCACTCCCTATAAAAATAAATCATTCAACTTCAAAGTGTAAATTTAATGTTTTTGTTTAAACCCTGGGCAATGCACCCATACTGCCTATGGTAGTTAAAATATAGTATGGTTTTAGATACAATATATTTGTGCATGCTTTGACACTATGCATGTAGTATTGCAGAAATCCAGCAATGGTGGTTTTTTTGTTTTTTTCTTTTCTACCCTTCAGGACAGTTGGTGGAAATAAAATAAGTGTGAATTTTCACTTTTAATTTTATTTTAATTTAACAAAATGTAGGGTCGGCGTGTTCGTGAAATGAACAATAAAAAATATTATGGCCTTACTGTGAAAGAAAAATTAAATTAAATTAAAAATTGTTTAAACAATGCTGCAGGTTTTTTCTTTTCTAGCCTTCATGACAGCAATATTAAAATAAGTGCAAATTTTCACTTTTAATTTTATTTATCAAAATGTAGGGTTGGCGTGTTCGTGAAATGAATAATAATAAAACCCTGGCCGAACTGTGTTTTAGATACATTTAGTAGATACATTAACATTTTCTTGAAACAACATAGACAAAATTAGTTTTGTAAATACCTTATTTGACAGGAATAAATCCAGGGAGGTAAAGCAGTTCGTTTGCCGCTTAGTGGAGGATGGGCTTATTCATGGGCAAATAGCTTGTTCACTAGGTTGGATTTTTTTGTTTAACAATGGCAGCGAAAATCGTGAAATTTTAGGGATGATCTTATTTGCGGATATGGGCCTAATTCTTTAAATGTATTAAAAACAAGGTTGGTCTTATTTGCGAGCATAATCTTATTCCTGGTCAAACATGGTAATAAACTGAAAAATGTATAGCATGAGAGAAACAAGATTAACTTTTTTTACATAGGGCTTATTAATTCTTTTTTAATAATTCATTTTGTAATACATTCTCTATTACTTATTAAACTTTCTAATTTGTAAAACGTTCCATCCACATATTATATTTCAGACAACTGTCATGATCCTTAATTTTTTGCAATAAAATGGCAATCATGTATGATACTATCATTGCTAGGATTACACTATGTGCCATGTTTTATGAATTAACATGCATATTAAAACAACTGGACAACACATGGTTTTAACAGAAACTTTGTAAACTGATCTGATCGTACACAATATGTATCTGAAAGTTAATAAAAGTTTTTTTTAAAAATTATTTCCCAGTTCCAACACCAAGAGTTGAAATTGGCTGACATTTCTGCTGAATTAGCAGGCCAGTCTACCATGCCATAGGTGAAACCTGCAGATCCAGACCCCCCCCACCTCCACCCAACAATATTTAATTTATATAACTTTGGATCCCCCCTTTCTGATATTAAAAATCAATAAAAATATCTTTGGTCCCAGTCCTTTTAAAAATTAATGCCTCCACTCCATTAGCCCCAATAAATAAAAAAATAAACAAACCTGACAATAATATACTTTTAATTAATTACACCTGTGTTAGAATCAGATATTTCAATAATCAGAGAATGCAATTACGTTACATCATATCAGAAACATTCAAGGCGAGTGAAAGTAATTTCTTGATTTCTACCCCTGGTCAATAAATGTGAGCCTCAGTGGTCCAATGGTAGAATGTCGGCCTCTCAAGCTGATGACAGTGGTTCAAAACCCGTTTGGAGGCTGGCTCACACTTGACTATGTGTCAAAATAACCAAATGTTTGACATCTAAAAACCAATGATTAATAAATCAATGTGCTCTAGTGGTGTCCTTAAAAATGGGGGGGGGGGGGGGCGTTAGACAAAACAAAACGTTTCACCAAATGATAATCCTGGGTTAAAAGACTAGACTACAGAAATTGTTTTTCACTATTTTTCATTTCATTTTCACAAATAAAAGGATATGCAATTATACCGGTATCATGCTGCTTGGATAAAATAAATTTGCATAATGGAGATATCTGTTACATCAGATAAGTTTTAAATAACGAATTAAAATATAATCTTGTACAGTTATAGGCAAGCCACTACTATCTATTGACTGCAATGCAAATATATGCATTATGCTATAGACGGCAACAAAAATGTAACCATGGTAGAAACAATGCCGGCACAGCTTGGAGGCAAGGCGGGCATTTGCCACCATCTCAATAATCTGTGACACCCTTTTTTGCAACAATATTTACATTTATATATAGGTGCCCTTCAAATGACTGATGGTGTCCCTATTCAGTCTTGTCAATAATCTGTGACACCCTTTTTTGCAACAATATTTACATTTATTGAGTATGTTGTAGGTGCCCTTCAAATGACTGATGGCGTCTCTATTCAGTCTTGTCAATAATCTGCTGTGCCAGTTTTTACAACAATATTTACATTTATTGAGTATGTTGTAGGTGCCCTTCAAATGACTGATGGCGTCCCTATTCAGTCTTGTCAATAATCTGTGGTGCCAGTTTTTACAACAATATTTACATTTATTGAGTATGTTGTAGGTGCCCTTCAAATGACTGATGGTGTCCCTATTCAGTCTTGTCAATAATCTGTGGTGCCAGTTTTTACAACAATATTTACATTTATTGAGTACGTTGTAGGTGCCCTTCAAATGACTGATGGCGCCCCTATTCAGTCTTGTCAATAATCTGCGGTGTCAGTTTTTGCAACAATATTTACATTTATTGAGTACGTTGTAGGTGCCCTTCAAATGACTGACGGTGCCCCTATTCAGTCTTGTCAATAATCTGCGGTGTCAGTTTTTGCAATAATATTTACATTTATTGAGTACGTTGTAGGTGCCCTTCAAATGACTGATGGTGCCCCTATTCAGTCTTGTCCCCCCCCCATATTTAAACAGCTGGGCTGGCCCTGCAATGTTATGTATATTTAGCAGTAAACCAATATCCACTACTGACTGTCATTATTATTGCACATATTAAGCCATATTATGTTCAACACATAGAAAAAAACCTCTCTTAAAAGAGAAAAGAATTGGTGGTTTAATGACACCCTGGCTATTTCCTGTTTCAACCAGAGGTCCACAACTGGTTCATCAAAGGCCGTGGCCTGTGCTATCATGTCTGTGGGAAAGTGCTTATAAAAGACCCCTTGCTGCTTATAAGAAAGAGTAGCCTAGGTGGCGGCAGCGGGTTTCCTCTAAATAAATGTGTATGAATGACCACATGATTGACGTCCAATAACTGATATGATAAAAATCATTATCTTGCCTACATGTAAAATTCTTTAATCCCATTGGTTATTTACCTGTGGGCGGAGTAAATTTTTCTTATACCCCATCTGTAATTTTCAACAATTTACTGCCACCCCAATTATATTTTAAAACAAACTTCAATTAAGTATATTTGCCGAGACAAATACCAACTAATTAACACTCGGTTGATATTTTACATATTAACAAACACGAGTAGCAAATTCTATTTATCCTATTTTCTTACAATATTACAAAACAACAACATGTCTGCTACGTTGCCATCTTTATTCTATCCATGACATCATACATAAAAACTTCATTACTAAATACGTAACAATTATCGGCGAAACCAGTGATCGACTGAACAACATTCCGAGTGTTATTCTCTTGCATTACTTTGATTAATTAACTATATAGTTTAACATGTCGACAAGATAAATTCATTGTAGAAGCATTTCTCAGGGTATATGGCTTTTTATGCACCCTCTGTGTGTCCTTTAAAAGAACACACAGAGGGTGCATAAAAAGCCATATACCCTGAGAGATGCTTATAAATACAACTTATAATGTGCTCTAGTGGTGTCATTAAACAATAAAGAAACTTTTTAATATATATAGTCAAACCTGCCTGTGCAACCACCTGTATTAAGCAGCCACCTGTCTTAAACAGCCACCTTCATTTTCTCCTAAATCAGCTAATTTAGTACAATTTAACCTGTATTAAGCAGCCACCTGTTTTAAGAGGCCTGTTTCTTACTCCCTTGGGTGGCTGCTTAAGACAGGTTTGACTGTATTAACTATTTATTTGTACCCAATCCAATACAAGTCGTAGTTGCTATAAGCTTATATATTTAACTTCTTTTTTCTTTTTCTTCTTTTTATTTTTGGTCCAGGATCATCTACATGTATGTATTATATAATGGCGCTCTAAAAATAATACAGAATATTTTATACGCACGGATTACTACGTGCATGTATTTGCTTACTGAAGTCTGTGTGGATTAATTTGTGTTCTTGTTCCGACAGTTTAGACATCATTTTAGAGTGCCAGTACTTACGACATTAATCAGTCCATTGCACATGACTCCATACCATTAGAACTAGAGTTAATCAAGCTCATGGTTAAGGTATATGTTTATTGTGTTTACATACTTATAACAATCTGAGCAAAGTTGATCAATGAGTTGGTGCAGAACAGGAAAGGGAAGGTTTAAAGAAGATTAGAAGGTTTTTTTAAAACAGGCATGTCCAAAACAGGAAAGGAGGGCAAGCTGGGAAACAACTGGGGATGGGTGGAAGGAATAATTTTTTTAATTTTTTTTGTTTTTGTTTAATGACACTACTAGAACACATTGATTTATTAATCATCGGCTATTGGATGTCAGACATTTGGTAAATTATGACACATAGTCAAGTGTGAGCCAGCCTCCAATGCGGTTTGAATCACAGTCATCAGCTCGAGAGTCTTATGTCCTACCACTGGACAAAGTCTCGGGGGTGGAATAAGGTCTAGTTAATTAAAACTGAATGAGAACAAATCCAACAGAAGGTGTGACATCTGTTCAAAAAATAAGATGACTGCTGTTAATAAAATAAAATGGTCCACAGGAAGCCAGCTAACATTTTAAAATGTCTATTACTTATTAGTTTTTTGCTCAGATATGGAGCTAATTGTATGTTTTTACCACTCACATACTGACATACGTGTAAATGTGCAACATTGCCAGATTTAGAAAATGTGTTCAAAATCTATGTATGCTAAGTACTGACAATTTGCAGTACATTATCACAACACAACACAACAAATCACTGCTTCTGAGAGTAGTAATAGAAGCAGTTCAAAGTCAGGAAATTAAGACCTAAAGAAATACTGGAATTTGGTAATGGTCCACGAACGTGGCACAAGTTTGTCTGGGCACATGCCTCATATTATATTTTTTTGGGGGGGTTTTACAACATTAGCAGCTTTGTTCATCCAGTGTCTAGAATAGTCCACATTACAGAATTGTATACATCTTGTGCCAATTGTGGAATAATATAAACATTTCTGATTCTTCAGTTATAGACGGTTTGTGGTATTTCCAGCTCATAAAGATATATGACAATTAAAGATGGTTTTAATAAGTCAATTCTGAATATTTCATCAAAACCAGGATTCTACATTCCCTCAATGGTCAGCACTGATAAGGTTTGTGGTTTTCTATGAATGGGGATTTAGAACATTCATGAATACATTGTTATGTATCTTAGTTAACATTATAAATTCAGTGGATCTGTATACAAATGTACACAATGAAAAAAAATATAGTTAGATTCAAGGATTCTTATGAATAGGTACTTACAAGATTCATGAATACATGGTTAAGAAGATAACTTCAGTGGGTCAATCTAAGACAAAAGTGCTGTGTTAGTTGTACAATACACATATGGAGACAATCAATACTTGAAACTGGCCTGATTTCCCCACTCTGACAAGATGATTGAGTGCATGCAGGAGTCTAGGGATGAAGGTGGCATAAGACATGCGTCATGTCACCTAATGCCCAGACACCAAACAACGAAAACACAATTTGGCGCCAATAACATTTTAGCCTCAGCTGACCGATTTTATTACAAAATTAAATGAAGACAAATGGATGGGAGTGGAAGGCTGACCAGGCGAAGTTTCTGCTGAAAATTCCACCACACTGCATGTATTTACAAAATCACAGGTATAGAAAAAAATATGATTTTTAATGGTATCCCTCTAGGCTAAACTATATTCTAGGAGCTTAGCAACACTTTCAGGTATACTAAAATCCAAAAGCAATAAAAGATAATCAAATGTCCATTATTATAAAGCAAACACATGCTCGAAATGGCTTAAAAGATTCAACCGATTTATACAGATTAATTTAGTACTGAAATTATTTATTCTTAACCATAAAAAAAGTTCTAAATGATTTGCATTCTAATTATATAAATATATTTTGTACTTTTTGTTCTAATGTCCTTTTAGAAGCTGGGATTCAATTACGAGTTAAGCAAATATAAAGAGCATAATATATAATGACAACTGATTCTGTAGCTGAGTAACAGCACCTTGACATGCGAAGTAACAATATCTATTAAAAGATAAGACTGGAGAGGCAGTGAAAGCATAAAACACAAAATCTGAAGCTACAGATTAATCCTCAGGATGGTGCAAGGACATAAAACTGGAGATCTGTCATCGGCTACATTGACATATATTACTTTTGGTACAAGAGCTATTCCTGTATGCTTAGACATATTTCTTGCTTCTAACATATGGAAATAACTATGAATAATACATAAAAAGTAAAGTAAAGTTTGTTTTATTTAACGACACCTCTAGTAAAGTTTGTTTTATTTAATAACGCCTCTAGAGCACATTGATTTTTATATTATCATCGGCTATTGGATGTCTATCATATGGTGATTCTGACATATATTATTTAGAGGAAACCTGCTGCTGCCACATAGGCACCTTTTTATATGCACCGTCCAACAGACATGTCCATGGCCTTAGATAAACAAGTCGTGGACCACTGGTTGGAACGGAAAATAGCCCAAACTGTAAATGGATCCACTGAGAAGCATCGATCAGACGACTGACAGCTTCACAGGCAAACACTCTATCGTTTGAGCTACATCCCGCTCTGAATAATATATAAGTACAACTATAAGATGTTGACAGACGGGGGTTCTGTCAGAAAGGGATGAAAGCAGTATATCAAAGGTGGAAAAGGAAAGGGGGCACAGCGAAAAATAATAATAATAATAAAATAAATAAATAAATGAATAAATAAATAAAATAAAACTGTCTAAGGGGCATTTCATGGTATTTGGTCCATGATTATGAAAATCAAAATCATTAAATTTCCATGGAAACTTCATATCATATGAAAGTAAACATCCAATGGGTCTTGAATATGAAAAATTTAGCCATGTACACCATACCAGAGAGACTTTGTAAGCATTTTTTTAGCCACAAATAA
>JAULBS010006161.1:0-11348 GCA_032355785.1 Symmetromphalus regularis | reverse complement strand
ACACATCCCTCCTTTTCTAATCTTCCAACATTGGATAATTAAAGAAAACTTGAAAGCCAATTTATATTGTAAACAAACAAGTTATAAATGGATCAATACACACACATTCCCCCCTCCTCTGCTCAAAACTATTCTTTTTTAAATGTAATACAAATTTGAAATATCTCTGCCATGAGTTGTTAAGTCTGTTGACAGGGGTCAGTATTTACAATTTTCTCCCATATCAGCTTTTTGTTGTTTCTTATCTACGATGCTTATTTATTTTACAATTTCAACCCCACAAACTCTACCTACATGTATCTCATCCTGTGAACATTTCTATACATGTACCTACTGTAAAGTAAATTCTATTATGAAGAGTGATGTATAATTTCGTCTTATAACTCCCATTATAGTTATAGGTCACCGATGTCATTCCAGCCTAAATTGCTGACAAATGAACTTTTGAAATGTAGTTTATGCCGATACTGAATAAACCTTTCAAATATAAGTTCAATGATATGAGCTTTCAGTCATTTGGCCAAATGCCTGGTGTTCTAATTTAGTCATCTGGTCAAATGACTGGACATTTTAGTCAGTTTATAAAATGCCTAAGGGTCATGGGCATTTTGCAAAGTGCCTGAATATTTCAGTCATTTGGCCAGATGACTGATTGAACACATTGCCTGAAACGTATTCATGCCCGAATTATTTTAACATCCGAGACAGATATGACATCCAACAGATCAGATATATCAGTGGAACATTTGCCGAAATTGGCAAGTAGGGTTTGAAGGTATGCAGAATGTGAAGGGGTGCAAGGGTGTATTCCCCAAGAAATTTATTTGATTTTAGAGTCTTGGAAATGAATTCTAGACCACTTTGATGTACATGTATGTTAGCAGTTTCCCACCACAAGCATGGAAGTGCCTGCCCTTTAAAAAAAATTTATCCCAACAATTTGAGGGTACAGTCATGCCCTCAGAAAATTTAAGGGTACAGAATTTTACCCTCTGGCAAAAACCCTGGCAAGATGATTTCAGTCTACTCAGTACATGGGATTGTTAGGATCATTGTTGCACACCAAATCACTCACATCAATTCCAGATGTATTAATTTAGGTCAGTATAACAAAAAGGAACACAACTTGCACTTTTTTCTTATCAGCCCAGTATAATTTTAGTTAAGGTCTAATTGTAAATGTAACTAAGCTGGACTTCGCTCATGTGGTAGTGTGTACCTACAGTGAAACGGCTTGTCAGCACTCCTCTTTACTGGATCCATTTGGGCTCTCTTGTTTCAGCCAGTAGCCCACAACTGATTGAATAAAGGTCATGGTAGGTACTTTCCTTTCTGATAATTGAATGAGAGCCTCAGTGGTGGTAGCTGCTTGACTATGAAGACCATGAATTGCAAACACTACGTTTCACACGTAATGGTTAATCAATATACTCTGTGTTGGGCTGTCATTAAACCCTTTTAGGTTTTTTTCAAAATATAACCAGCATAGAATGTTTAAGCAAATTTTAATCAACTCATGAGCATCATAACCAACAGTTTGTTTTCATTTTGTTTGACGATACCATGAGAGCACACTGGTTTTATTAATCATCAGCTATTGTATGTCAAGTGTTATATAACCAATATTAAATCTGTACCCTGATTACACCATAAAAACAACAACACAGGTTTTGAGGAACAGCAGACTTTAACAGAGAATGCAACAGAACATGATGGTAGCTGGGGTTCAATGAGAAATGAAGATAATGTGAAAATAGATATAGTCAACTCTCAACATTATATGTACATACACAAATGAGTAAGTGACTTCCTAAGTCGTATTCCAGTAGTATCTCATATTATTTCAATGTAAAAACATTATCACTTTTTTTAATTTGGGAAAGAAAAGTTTAAATTAAATTGCATATATATGCAAATAAAAGAAATATTTCTGACTCAAAAATATACATTAAAAAAATGTTTTGATATATTATAAACTTTTTCTTCTATAAATCTATGCAAAAAATATAAAAATAATGCACGTAGCAATTTGATTTTCATTAAAATAATGAAATGATTTTTGAAGCACTGAAATACTATGCTATGCTACTGAATGAGGACATTATGGAAGAACACATGTATATATATATATTCATTAAATGTACAAAAGCTTTATACAAAATATTTCTAATAATCACAATAGAGTAATCTGTATGAAAATCTGCAAATCATGACCAGCCACATTTAAACTTGCTAGTATTTGCAAAATACAATAAGATGCATACTGACAAATGAAATTCAACCAAAGGTATTTTAATCTACTACTGAGCTGCATTATAATTAACACTATCACTGTTAGAACAAACATAGAGAGATCTATTTTGTCTCAAAAGAGGAATAACTGACTGAGACTATGAAATGGTGAAGATACAATACTTAGACTTGGAAAAAGGTAGCTTGGGATGATGGAGAAAACTGATCCCCTGATTTTGAATCGCAAACCAAACAATCCACTTAATTGAGGTAACTGAATCGTTTTCCCAGAAGTCTGATCAGGTGATCACCTTGTATTTTAAGGCCTGTTTTAGACGTACATGTAGTTATATAATTATATTATCAAACAGTAGTTAACATTTAAACAGACATCAAGAAAGTTTTAATGTTTATGTCAGGTTTACAGTTGTTGCTTTCAACAACCTATTTATCACACTGAGTAGTCATACCTAGTACCTACATGTACATGTGCATGAAAGTACATTTATTTTTCTAAATTTGATGACCAATTTCAGTAAATTATACAACTATACATTATCATTTGATTTTAGTTAAACATAATTATGGAAACTCATCTATCTATCAGAATTACATGTCCCACATATTTCAAAGCAATATTAAATATAATTACTGTGGTATTTATTTTATAGAAATTTCAATGAAATTTATTTTGAAGTACTGTTAAATTAGTTCAAAGCATTTACACCTACAAAGTACAATTATGAATTAGGTTGGTGTAATACACATGTAGGTATGTTTTCCACTTTGCACTTAGCTTGTCTATGCAATTCAAAAGTCTATCTTAATACAAAATAAAGGTTTTAACCATTTTACGGGTAGTTACATATACACTTACATGTACGTGTATCTTGGATGATGACTCAATTTTTAAGGATAAATTATCTTTGAAAAAAAGTGTTTAAATAAAATAAATATAATACACAAATATATTGCATTTACATGCATATATGTCATCCAGTTCGACAAATTATGAAAATAATGTGAGTAAAAAACGGAAAACTCATCTACCACAAACTGGTGACTGCATCATATCTCATAATACAAATAAATTCTTAAAAATTTCTTTTGAGTAAAAATTTACTTATCATTAATCATTTTAAAACACGAACAAAAGAAAACAAATAACATGATTATGTATTTTATTTTATTATGTAATAAATTGATTGTTTATTAAAATCCTGCAGTTATTTACTAAACCAAGTTTTACTATAACTTGATTGGAGTATCAACAGCAAAATTAATCTTTCAACATCAGTAAGTTTATTAGTTATTAAAAAAAAACAATTAACCGTGTATCTTTTAAATAATTTAAAAACATTAAAAAGACAAAAATGTTATTTTTAAAATACCATAATTTAAATATTCAAAACTTTTAATGACATTTTCTTATATAAGAAAATTGACAAAAGATATTGATTTAGCATTTTTGGATGCAGTTATTTAGAAATTGTATTTTTAATAAATTACGTATGACTCTTTCTTCAAAGCAAAACCATATGGAAACATGTCTTGTTGTTTAATTTATGTTAATTTATGCCTATTCATCTTTACATACAAGAACCATTACATAATAATACTGAGCTGTACAGAACCTAATACAGTAAAATAAAGTCCATACAGAGATGAAACAATTGGCAGTGACAACAGTGATAATATAACATGAATAGAAATGACTAATATTTTAATTCAGCTCATGACACGAATGTATACCAGCATACAAAATGAAATCGTAACCTACATGTAGCTAATAACATCTTGGACGTGGACTGATTACAAACAAGTTGGTAACTGATTGCAGACTGGCTGCTACTAGTTACATATAGAATGTCATTTTTAATTCTACACAGAACACCAATGTATAAAAACCAGCATACAAATTACAACTCAACTAGCTTTCCATTTTTAAAGAAAGCCAAAATAGACTTTATAGCAGTCGAGTCATTATTTGTACATTACTGGTACACCGATCATTATCTGTGCATTAGATGTAGATGGGTCATTATCTGTTTAGCAGTCGAGTCATTATCTGTACATTACATGTACACCGATCATTATCTGTATAGCTGCCTGTTCATTATCTGTGTATTAGATGTAGATGGGTCATTATCTGTATAGCAGTCCAGTCATTATGTACATTACGAGTACACCGATCATTATCTGTATAGCTGTCTGTTCATTATCTGTGTATTAGATGTAGATGGGTCATTATCTGTATAGCAGTCGAGTCATTATCTGTACATTACATGTACACCGATCTTTATCTGTATAGCCGTCTGTTCATTATCTGTACAAAAGCTAGAAGAGTCATTATTTGTACACTGGTTGAAACATTACTTATAATCTGGACTTGAAGACATATTCATACTATCATCAAGGAATAAAATTGTGGCTGAAAAAAATGTTAAAATGAAAGTTATGAAAATTGATATATAGTGCAAGCATAAAAACTCAAGCTGTTGGGAATTTTGCTGAGAAAACATTTATCAGCTAAATGCAGCACATATGAAAATCTAGTTGTACTTAATATTACAATAAGCTCAGTCAGAATTTTATAATATCCTCTAAATCTAAGATATAAAAAAAAAGTAATAAAAAAATTGTTTAAGTTATATTTAGACTGTTTGTTTTTCCTTTATCTAATATATATGTTAAACAATTACAAAATCTTCTTTATATTTATCAAACACTATTTAATGTTTCTACAAACGTTTTTTGGGATTTTTTTATTAATTTTTTTTTTAAAACTAGTTGGATGAAGAAAATCAATTTGTATTTACTGTAGGAAAAAAGGAAAATATTAAGAGAAATAATACTGGTATTCTGACATCACGTAGTACACTATTTCAATATATCATTCACATATAACTGTATGACACTTAACTGGTACAAAGTAAACATATTTGGTGATATACGAAACATGTTACATCTTTAATGCATCTATACATACATATACTGCTTTGTACTGGTGTAAGTTTTTACTTCTCATCAAAAAGAAAATATTTACAAAATATCACTTTTAGTATTTTACACAGTGCTACTCCTCTCAAATATACTCATGGTGTGGAATACTGAATGTATCACATGACAAGACCAAAAAGAACAAACTGTAGCAATCTGTACATGATGCAGCACAATTTACTGATGGTTACAATCAATACACACACTGATGGACTGACTATTATGCTAATAGCTGTACGAGAAATGCTTTATCACAAGTTCACAGTATCAAATATGAAATAATAACTTTATACAACATAGGACTCAATACTGATTAATATATTTCATTTACAAGTAAACATTATTTAGATACCTAGTTTTATGAAACATGAGTGGGATAATTTGTGTCTATGTCTAATTTTTATTTATTGGTCAAAGTAACATATATATTAAATTTTAAAACTTTTTTTCCATTGAAAATATTCTTGGATGCAATTTATCAAATAATATCAACGAAATGTTGAGAAATAACACCAGAAATTTTATGTTTCACTTCTATTATCAATCTATATACCGTATTATACATGTAGATTGTACTGATTTTATCTCTTCAACCTATAGAAAACGGCCCAGATAGATATGTATGATGTCTCTGTCAAACTGTTTAAATGATCTAAATATTTTGTGTGAAAAACCAGGCATGAAGATAAACTGTACATGTTTATGCAATGGTATTTCTTACCATTCCATATACTTCTTGTCAAAATGGTTTACAATAACATATGGTTTTATCATGTTAAAAGATGGTTTTGGGTCATATTCAAAACTCCTGAAATGTCACAGAGTGATAGTGAACAGAAAATGTTTCAAACTTTCAATCATAAAAAGTTAATATATATATTTTGGTAAGCTTGGAGTAAATGATATTTCAGATTAAAAATAAAACCCAACAGATTTCAGTTTGTGGATATAATTATTGATAAACACTGGCAGACAGTTAGTTTCCACGGTGGTCTTCTTGGATTTTGAATCAGCATAATAACTAATATAATTTGTGAAAAACAAAATATTTTTACTATGCCTACACCAACATAGAGAATATCATATGAACCATTACTCAGCTAAAGATGTAGTGAAATTGTATCCTTGCTAAAAACAATATTTTCAAAATTGAAGCAAATACTGTAAGAATATTGCTTCATTTTAATAAATAAATCAGAGTAGGATCCAGAATGACTGAACTAAATGATAGTCATGTCATTTTGTAGATTAGAAATCCATCACATCTACCTTGTTCTCAGTATAAATGTCAACATGGAACAGGATTAATATTATTAATGCTTAGAGGCTGAAAAACATAAAATTTCCAAAAAATGTATGAAGTACATCATATCATTATTTTTGTGACCTTTAAAATAAAAGTACTTTATTATGTGACCAATGATGGAAATTAGAACTGATCTTTGAAGATTATAAAGTGACAAAACAATGTATATATTTTTCATACATAACACTGTTAGTCTAAGTACCCCTATTTTCTTTAACTAATAGGAATTTCTCTTCAACCAAGTTGTTAGAGCACCTGACTCTAGTCAAGATAATTTTTTTCTATTCACGTTTAGTTATTTGTTGCATTTGGCTTCATCTTGGTGATGCTAAAAGGAAAAGTAATTGGACACATTAACATTTGTATCATTATTCAAACAAAAACACAAACGTATCAATTCTACTTTCATAAACTTGATATTCCAAAATGGACTAGGAAAATAATATATATATTTATATATATATATATATATATACATATCGAAAGATTTAAGCCATACAAAAATAGACTTTCACTTGAACATACACAACAATTACATAAAGCTGATGACAAGTTTAAATGGTGATGAAGCACTAAATGAATGAATGAATGATACGACTAGCACAACACATATACAAGTATTACTGCGTGAAACAATCTGTACAAATCTCCTGAATTGGTATCACAGCCTTAGTGAATATAAGATATCCATGTAGCAGGAAGCTCCCTCTTCCATTTCTTGTACAACGTGTTATGCACTCCATGTTTACAGATCTAGATGTATCCATGTATACAGACAAACTACCTTTCAAGTTAATGCTGTGCAAAGGTTTCTTTTAAATTATATATACTCGACCAAAAAAGAAAGTATGCTTGTAATCAATAGTCATTTATTTTATAAACCAAGTGATATTCTTGGCTGAAATTCTGGAATTAAATAACCACACCATTTGGGAGGAAGTGTGTGTATGTGTAGTAATATCACAAGTTGTGCAAGTTTGCTGCCAATGAACCATTACTGTGACCACCCCATGAAACAAGAATATAAACAATATGCATACTTTCTTTTTGGAAGAGTATATTGTTTTTATAAATTACATTACTATGTGAAATAGTGGACACATTTGAATTTTTATTGAAAGATAACTAATGGCAGTAAACTAATGATGAAATGATATTACAGGAATTTTATTTTGAAGAATGTTTTAAGATTAAGCAGTTCAATAATTTTATTATAAATAAGATTCCATGTACTTCTTATTCTTTTAGAAGAAAACCTTTGCATAACATGTAAATTCAAAAGTATTTGCCAATTTTATTTACGTCATTTAATGGAAGAAAAAAATTGGTTCAATTAGGAATATGTAATTATATATTTTAAAAAATTGTTTAAAAAAAAGGGATACCCTAAATGTTTTGCATAACCTTTAAGAAATGGAAAAATATTTTTAAAATAAGAATTTTTAGAACATAGCCATTCATATTCTTTTATTTTGATTATTCATATAGTTCATAAAGTTAAAGATTGAATTAACAATTAAAATATGTTCATTCACTTTGTTCAGGTAACCACATTTTCAAAGTACTTATTGCAACAATAAGATTCTTCTTTTTTTCTTTCCTTTTTTTTTACAGCAATACAATACGAATGACATTCAGATGTTGGTACTAAATTCAAAGCAATGTCATGTGGTTTTGGCATATGAACACAATATAAAACTCACAAAATCCAGAAATGTAGTCGACACATCAGTACATTGGTTTTGGAAGCTTTAAAAAATGACTATGTATGGTAGAAAATGAGCACTTCTCAAGAACAAAAATTGCAAAGCATTTGGTTAAACTATGTGGCTTTGGGAAACTCAAATGAAAAGAATGTGCATACAGAACATAATTACATATATTATGGCAGCACCCATACTTCTTCTCATCGTTTAGCTGGTATTGAGCAAATAACACAATGTGTGCCAGTCCGACTTCTTTAACTTTCGGTTTGCAAACATATAATTGGTTTGAGATCAAAAACTCCACATATAATAATAAATGGATCACATAATGCCATATCCTTCTGTCAGGAGCAATTAAAACAAAAACCCAATCTTTTAAGCCTTTAGTGACAAACGTAGAACACTAGTAAATATCCTGTCCATTATGTTACAAGCTTTACACAGATAATGCAATATACATAACACATATGGTGTGTACACATTTTTCTAGATCCATATAGTATACCGGAAATTACATAGATTATTTATAATACAAAAATGTTTCTCAACACGATCATGTATCTACAGCACTGATTTAAACTCTTGACTAGTAACGAACTGCTCAAATTTCCTCTTTCATGCTGTACTATGTTGATCCATTATATAAACATTGGCATACATTATTCTTTTCCATTATAAATATTGGCACCCAAAATCATTTGATAAAACGTCTCCACATTCTGAAAATTTATATCTTTTGAAAAGAACCACAAAACAACTATTAGCTTGGAATGTACAGTCTTTTCAATGATCCTCAGAACAATCGCTCAGTATAATCCACATCCAATTGCCCTAACAGCATTGACAGTTCTCTACACCCCAGCACTATCACCAGCTCAAACATATATAAATAACAGGTTTCACTAATAGCAGATATGTCAGATTTACAAGTCCACAGAATGTTTCTTTTCCTGAAGAGAAGCCTTTCTTTGGACTGGTATTTTTTCAGCAGAACTTGGATGAAGTCTGTCTGGGGATAAAGCCCTGCGCATCAAAGGAGAACTAGGTTCACAACTCTTTGGCCTTGAGCCATAAGACTTTTTACCATTATTTGGTGTAAGGCTCTGTCCAGCACTCGTGGGGTTCAGATAGGCTGGGATTGTCTGCTGGGGCATGCTAGAACTGCCTACTTGATGACTCTGCACACAAGCCAGGGGACTAGGGCTACGTGCTGGAGATGAAGCCAGTGGGGAAGGGGAAGGTGTTCTGGCAAGAGGAGAAAGAGGGATATTATGCACAGACTTCCTTCGATGTGGTGATTTTAGAGTTTGAGATTTCTTGTGTTTGACAACATGCAGTGAGCTCGGTCGGCCCAGGTGGGTGGCACTAGCTGGAGAGTTGGGTGTGCTCGAGCTGGGAGAGCTACTGGTAGAGCTCATGTTGAGGGAGGAGTCGAGAGACCAGTGTCCAGCCATTGGAGGAGACTTGCCAGACTTGCTGGATGCTGGAGTTCCTTCACTTGATGAAAACGACCGACTGAAGTGACTAAAGGTTCGAGATGCAGCTGGAGATTGTGGCAAGACGTGATCAGTTTTCTTTGTGCTCAAACGACGAAATAACGACCGACCTTTCTTCTTCTCAGTGACCTTTTCTCTTTGCTGCCGTTTCCGAATAGCTCGGCGAGCCATTTTGCCAGGGTTTGTCGACTTCCTTCGGGCTCCTGTGCGAATAGATGTGTTTTCTATAGGCACACACTTAATGTTGATAACATTGCCAGTCATGAGGTATACGACTTGTGTGTGAAGCAAGCTCTGAACAGATTCCTCATTAATGTGAGTGATCAAGTCACCTGGTCGAAGGCCGGCCTCAAACGATGGACTGTTTTGTTGAACATCCTGAAACATAAAAGTTATTTATTAATGAAAGTAACAATTTATTTTATTTTGATGAAAATAATTATTTTATTAATGTTATTTTTATTCCTGGAAGTTATGTTGTTACTGTTATATGCTTTAGAATATTAATAGTACTGTTGATTCTTAAATATTAAAAAACCATCCTCAACTCATAAAATTTTGGCAAAACTTTTAAGTTTGAACATATTTATTGACAAACACTTTTAGTGGACATCTTTTTGTTAAAATATATCATGAATAAAATGAAAGTAGATTAATCAATATAATTTTTTATTATAATTCAAAATGCTATCACTGAACTCAGTTATTGTCATTTCATTAAACAAAACAAAGTAGAGACAGTCAGAACACCAAAGCACTGATAAATATTTTTTAAATTCTTTCTATTCCTCTTACAGTAATAATATGCTGGATGGTGTACACATCAGTTTCCCCAATGTAGACCCGGACAGACTGAAAACTAAAGCCAAATCCACATGCTCCTCTCTTGACAACAATTGGTGGTTTCAGACTGCAGGCGAGACTGGAGCTTCGGCTTGGGGAGCCGTCACGCGAACTTGTGCTTGATACTGATCCAACAGGGGAGCGCATTTTGGCAGGAATGCTAAAATCTGTAATGAAGAAGGTTTATTTTATTGATTTCTAAAAAACTTGATTTCAAAGAACATCTGCAAATGGTGAAAGTGAAGTGTGATTAGTTTAATATGTTTTTATTGTTACCATAGAAACCATTTAAAGCCAGGTTCTACACAAATCTTTAATCTGCCAGTAATAGTCACACACAAGTTCCATTTTTTTTTTTAAATATGTCTAAGTTGCAGACATCAGTTACCAGATATTGAGCAATCACGTTTTTTTATAAAAGCTGAAATAATCATACAAACAACAAAAAGTCTATTCAGACTGAGTTATCACAATGATTGTAAAATAATTATTATACTTGTCACATGCTTTTATTTATTCAGAAATTATTCTTGTTTGCTGCTAAGTATTTATTACATAACACAGCTAGTCACAGGGCGACCACCTTGAAGGGATTTTTTTTCCGGAATTTTCGAAATTTTAAATTTTAAGCGCGAACGCTCTTTTTCATAAAGTTAATTTAAAGCGTGAACGCACTTTTTCAAAATATTAATTTAAAGCACGAATGCACTTTTTCAAAATCATAATTTAAAGCACGAATGCACTTTTTCAAAATCTTAATATAAA
>JAULBS010006150.1:0-11350 GCA_032355785.1 Symmetromphalus regularis | reverse complement strand
TTAATGCAGACCATCTCTTCAAAAAAAACCTGTAAAACCACTTAAGGGAAAATAGCTTATCATTTACCGATTTCTCTACAATGGCTGTAACATCCTCTCGTGTAGCCACATCCATATGCATCTATGTCTTGGATGTGATCAATAAGTTTAGCCTTTTCATCCTTAGATAATTAGATTTGAGGTCAAGATTGGCTAAATAAGAAAATATACGTGTTGAAATATGTTTGGTTTCATGGGGCGGTCGCAGTAATGTTTCATTGGCAGCAAACGCGTGTACAGCTTGTGATATTACTGCACATACACACACCTCCTAAATGGTGTAGTTATCTCATTCCAGAATTTCTGCCATGAATGTTTGATTTATGAAATAAATGACTTGATTACATGTATACTTTCTTGTTTTGGTTGAGTTATATTTAACTTAAATCTCCCTGTCAAAGGTTTAATAAAATGTATTCATATAAATGGTCATCCTTTGCCTTTGTGTAACGGCTCTAGTCAGCGACGGACCTAGAGTGAGTCCAAGGGATCGACGTACCCATTGAAATTTGAGAAATACTCTTTTTATTCTTAATTTTTAATTTATTTTTAAATTGAATATATTCAATATTTGCTTTAGATGCCTATTCAGTGTAATTGTTTAAAACACTTCTGGGTGAGGTGGGAAGAAGCTGCCTCCTGGAGCTGGCCCTGCGTAAAGTGAATACAGAAAATAATACAATGCAACGGTTTTGCAAAACATTTTTTTATTTTGTTTTGGTTCCAAATAAAGCCTGCAAACACGTCACGTCAGTGGGAATAGTAAAAAAAAAAAAAAAAAATCGATCAAGAAAAATCAAATCAAACAAATCAGCTTTAACTGTTCAATGTATAACTTCAATCAGTGTTCTCCTGTCTACACTGGATTGGTGCTTTCTTCCACAGGGCTGGAAATACAAAGAACATCCTCATTAATCTTAGCATTTTAAAATGGGTGCACTAGACCTAAAAATAATGCCCCCTTTTCCTGGAATAAACTTCTAAAAAATGTTTCGATATAATTTTAAATTACTATCTACTAATTTTAGGAGAGAGAGAGAGAGAGGGTGGGGAACGAAAGAGAATGAGATAGGAGGGAGATTGGCAGAGAGAGAAAGAGAGAGTAGATTTATTAGGATAAGCCTAGAAACACAATTATGTTTTAGGTGACAGTTCAATTTTATGTTAATTTAAGTGTAAATATTTCTGTTAATTATACATGTATGTAAGTAATTATGTTTGCATAATAATGAAGCAGCAGTTATAACGGTTCGGTTTACTTATGCATTTAATGATCCCCCAACCCCATAACGGTTCAATGACTTCAGCGAATATTACATTTATAATGATTACGACATCATAATGGTGATGATGATTGTTGCTAGACACTTACAAAGCCTCGCAGATGAAGTTTAGTTGGGCGTAACACTTGTGGTCATTCCAGCCAAAATTTCTATGTTTTTTAGCGTTGATATGCACGCAGTTCTCCGCGGGTTTTCCGCCATTATTGTCAGGCTGGCCTGCAATGCATTTAACATACACGAAACTTTAAGGTATCACATTGACATAACATATATACTCCCTCTCATGGAAATGCATGTTAATTAGTCCAGCTTGAAGCCAGTAATGCCACTAAAACGGGTTCTTGTTTTCACTAATGTCATATTATTTGGATCTTCATTTATTTTCTATCCAAAATTGAAAATATTAATATGTTATTATAAATACTGTTCTTTCAGGACCCAGAAAGGACAATACATACAGAACACTATTTAGTGCTGTGGCCAAGAGCCATTTCTCATCATTAACATAATTTATGCAAATGAGTTGGGTAAATAAATATGATAAAAATGTCAAGTAAATCATTGCCCTTTTGTTTGATACCAATATTGTAAGTATATCTTTAAATTTAATAAAAGTATAGTAAGTTATATCATTCAGGGTTAATTCCTTTTATTAAATTTATTTTTATGACGGGTACCATGGAAACAACGTTATAAATATAAGTCTATCCTTCAAAAAAATATGGCTGTGTTTTGTTCTACCATGGTAAGGGGTATCTTCATTTCTAAGCCTTTTTTTTTTTTTAAATTTTGAAGTTGGCCACAGCACTAATTTCCATTAACTGACTTTACGTAATGTGAAGTATTACGTGAAGTCAGATACACTCCTATGTATAGAATTGAAAGTTATGTGACCAATTTGGCCACATAGCATTTACACGCTAATTAGCAAGCGAATAAACTGTTTAAATGCCTGTAAGATGTCAAGAAAGTGTTCTTGTTTTGATCCATTTTGTAAATACAAAACAACAAAGTCCCCAAAAACGTCTGCCATTAAATTTACGACCAATCAGATTCACTTCCTGTCTGTTCGGAATTTTACGTGAGTGTGGGTGTTAATTTAATGGTTGCTATTGACATTATTTCTATTTTATTAAATTTAAAAGGTTTAAAAAAAATAATAATTCCTATGCATTGTAGAAATGTTCAAGTTTTTCAAGTATTTATGTGTTCTTTAATTATTTTCTTATATAAATTATTTAATTCTAGATTTCACTTTTTTTCTAAGTTTATCAAAGATTCTATTTTTTTTTCTTCTGTATAATTTACTAGATCCAGGTTTTCTCCTAGGCCTGTGTATGTAAAATTAACATGGATCTCACGTGAATAAATCTATATGTTAGATTTTAAATACTACCTTGAATCCAGTTGGTATAAGTTGCGTTTTTGTTGAATGTCATCCAGCGGAAGTTCCCTTCCTCGTACATGTCACTTAGATCTATCCAAAACTGCTCATACAGCGCTACAATTAAATACAACCATCATAAATTAACATTCTTTCAAACAGGGAAGAGGTTAAACATAATATTAATGATGATTATTATTATAAATAAATTAAAAAAACCGAACGCCCAAATCCCTCTGTTTGATATTTAAAAGAAATTTTAAGTCTAATGTTCGCAACACACTGCATAATTATTCGTTGTCGGGCGTAATCGTATGGGAGAGGGGAATATAAAATGAGAAAGGAGGAATGTGGGACAAATATAATAGTTGTATTACCTCTCTGACCTGGTTCCACGTAGACATATTTCTTCAAAATGCCAGCCACCGCGTCTTGTTCTTCCTGTGACTGGATTTCTGCTAGCTGTGACCTCATAGCAGCGCAATACATCTACACAAATGTATGTATATATTAGAATAAGAGAGTGTGCTACACACAGTTTAAGGACGGATAAAAGCCTCTTCGTTCGCTTTTGTCTGTGAAGAAAAAGTAGGGTCGTACTTCTAAATCCTGTTTTATAAATTGAGCGTGCCTGTCATTGATAATCTTAGATATCTCTACTCCTCCAATGCTGTAACCATGCTTATAAAACCAAGCAATGGCGTGCAGAGGTTTGGTGATGTCCGGGGCCAACTCCTTGATTGTATGCCCTCAAGACATTTAGGGCGGTGGGCTGAAGGGGGGGGGGGGTCATATGATTACTGTTCAGAAAGGAAAACAAGGCGAACGAAGAAAATGATAATTCAAAAACGGAAACTGGGATAATAAAAGAATTTTTTTTTTTTAAATCTTACAAAAGCGGTGACCCAGTCTGTTCTGTAGTCGATGACTTTATAGCAGGAATTGTGACCTTTCTCCCATCCATCGAGACACCCCGTGTCTAAAACAGAAATTATAACAAAAATAAACCTCATTTACTTTACTCAGGCCGACCTGCCTCGGTGGTGAAGTGGTTAGATTATCGGACTCACGGCTAGTAGGTGCTAGGATCAAATCTCACTCCAGGTATGGGATTTATAATCTCTGTACCGGCTCCAACCCAGAGTGAGTGCTCTGCAACTCTTATTGGGTAGTAATATACCACTTGGACCGACTACTGGCCCAAAACTGGTTTATCAAAGGACGTGGTATATGCTTTCGTGTCTGTGGGAAAACGCATATAAAAGATCCCTTGACTTATAATAGCCGATAAGATAAAAATCAATGTGCTCTAGAAGTGTTGTTAAATAAAATAAACTTTACTTTATAAAAGATCCCTTGCTGTTAATTGGAAAGAGTAGTCAATCTTCTAAATACTAGAGTAGCAAAACAGCACGTCTGACACCTAACAGCCGCACGATATATATTGGGTTTGTATTTAAAAATTAACCCTTTCTTTTCTTTACAGTGTGCACGCGCGAGTTGCTAAGCCATTTAACCGCATTCAAATATAATCATTTGTATATGACCTAGATACGACAGAGCAGCTGAGAGAAACAGAAGAAAGGCGATTCACAACCACGAAGCAAACATTAAATATAATTATAATATTATTTTTAATGTTTAAATTAATATATATATATATATTCAAGTTACTGCAGCTTTAAAACACGTTTCGTCTATTTAGTACAATCAGAAAAACGTAAAGTTGTTTAAAATCGAAACTTACCACAGGCAGCAAACCCCAGGATCGCCAAGAATATCAGAGCAATCATTTTGACACGTGATGTGAGACTGTGATGTATTGTCTCCCTTGCTTGCTGAAGAGTTCCACTGTGGAGGTGGTTTTATATAGAACAGTGCACGGCTAACATAAACATGCGAATCATGACACTAAGTGTGATATGGTGTTATTCGCCTGTCATGTTATGCGAACAAATGATTTGAATAATGAATATTAATTAGAAAAAACAATCTAAAAAGGAAAATGACTTTAAAGGTACTTTACACGTTATTATAAAAAATTTAAGGCCATATTTATTAATGTGTTTTAAAACCTATTTTTTAATTCTATTACTTGATTTAAGGACCTTTTTTTTCTCCAACATTGTAATTGGTTATTTGTAACAAAAAATGTTAAATTGGTGTTTCAAGTTTTGTTGTTTGTACTTTTGAAATAATGGTCAAAAGGTGGAAAACAAATTATCCGTTCATTATTTAGAGTTGTTAATTTTAACAATTTTAATATTTCTGTTTACAATCTAGATTCACTTTAGAATTTGTCTTTGGTTTTGAAATGTGTCCAGCATAGGTTTATAACTGAATCGGTCCTGAAGCAGACTAATCAGCGAGATGGCCGATAATCCCATGCTAATTTCAAACACTTTTCTGTGTCAGTCACTGACAGCATGTCTTATTCTAAGCTTATTTACATGACTTCATAATTTTGTTGAAAACCGGCTCCAATCAGTGGTTATGCTATTGGACTCGCGGTTGGTAGGTACTGGGAAAAAATCTCAGTCGAGGCATGTTTTTTTTTTATCTTGATATCAGCTCCGACCCATAATGAGAGCTACGTAAGGCTCATTGGGTAGGTAAACGCCACTTGCCTCGACCATTGGTCCACAACTGGTTTATCAAATGCCGTGGTATGTACTGCAGTCTTTGAGTATAAAAATGATATCTTGCTTCTTATCAGAAAGAGTAGCCTATATGGGGGTAGCGGGTTCCCTTTAAAAACAACGAGTCGCAAAATACCATATGTCTACACCTAATAGCCGCTGAATAAGGACCTCAAAAATACATGTTTCCTGTAGCCCGACCGACTCCACTTAAAAACTGCCGACCCTAAACTATTTTTTCCATAAAAATTGCAAGTCGTACTTTCAGTAATTTTCGGTCGTTTCCGGTTGTTTATTCGGTACCTTTCGGTCATTTTCGGCCGGGTTTTTTTAGGGTTACCGCTCCCTGTATTGGTTTTAAATTACCAAAGTTTTGTAACATCAACATGACTGCAGCTATCTTGTCTGTCAATGTGAAGAAATCCTCACTGTAACCAGATATTAAGTAACCACCATTACTAAAGGATTCTAATCATGACCATATGAGAAAAGTAAATCATTAATTATTCTACATAATATATATATAAAAAAACACCAAAAAACAACAACAAAAAAAAACATACCCACCTACCGACCATATATTTTTTAGGATGTAATAGGAAACAAAGTTTTTTTTGTTGTTGCCTAAACAGTGTCTGTAAATAAACAATTCTTTCATTTTGCTGGAAACAATTGGTCATCTTTCACGAACACCTGGTACTGTCACTGTTTCGACAGTAATTCATGAGTGTTGTCATATACTTCCCTTGTACTCTTTCTTGTGCAGCAAAGTATTCTTGGACAACGTAAAACGTGCCATTCGCGCTCGCTTTCGACAACACATAACAAAAGTTACTGTGGTTTATTATTAACACACACACACACACACACACACATACACACACACACACACACACACACACACACACATACACACACACACACACACACACACAAATAGTGTGGTTATCTAATTCCAGAATTTCGGCCATGAATGTAGTCTTGTTTATGAAATAAATGACTATTGATTACATGTATACTTTCTTTTTTGTTGTTGAGTATACATGTACATGAAATTATACAAAGTACCATTGTAAGAATAGAGTTAGTCTGGTAGATTCGTTGCTTCAGAATCAAAAGGATGTAAGTGGGTTTGACACTTACTGGTATCACTGAATGTCTCTAAGTGAGCTGCATCTGGTGAACAAAGGGTGTATTTAGTTCTGAAGCTACCCCACATTTATCTTGAAATCAAAAGATATTCCACATAAAACTTGTGTCTAGGTGAGAAATAGTTTTTGGTCCTTTTCTCTATTGGCTTCTACCCCAATTTACACCCTTTTGGTTCTGAATCAGCGAATAGATCTATTTCATAGATAGATACTCTTATATATAGTCAATACATCCAGTTAGACAACACTATCAGTTCATTGTTATCCATCACGTATGTCTTTCTGTAGATTAAAGACTTGTGCACACATTTGTCATCACTGCAAAACTAGTAGAATATGTTATAAGTATTTGTATTGTGATTTGTTACTGGCAGAATAAACCATAATAAAATCTTTCCTTTTGTTTGTGTAGTTGGAAGGTAATTTTGTTAATAAGGGAACGTTCACAATTATCAATATTTTCACAAGTGTACAAACCGTACACTTGGGGGGAGGGAGTGTAGGGAAGAAAATGTCGATCCAAATACTCCTTCGAGCTTTTATTAAAACTGTTAGTTCTTTAATCTGCAGCTATGTACCGCAGTGTCAATTGGCCTCAGACCAATTGCACAGACTTTACCTGCCAGTGGAGAATGTACCCTCAAAAGGACAGCATCTCTTGTCCAGCGCAAATGCAAAATTTTATGTACTCTTTAAGGTCGTGTGACAGGCGCGGATGCTTAATTTCTGAAAGGGGTTCCAAATGTGGATTTCTGAAAAGGAGGGGGTGTCCAAAAGTGATGAATGAATAGAAAGAGGTGAATAATAATAATAACACTCGTAAAATGTTAAAAACAAACAAACATTTAGGGGGTCCTGGCATGTAATAGCCATAGATTGATGATTCAATGTGATCTAGTGGTGTCGTTAATAAAAATAAGTAAAATAAATAAATTCCATTATATCCAAAGATTGAAGCACGATGTCCTGGGTACACAATTCTGCTTCCTGTGCAGTCAGTCCATGACACGTTTAAAGTATTGTAGATGAAACCTGCTGCATCTACACAATGTGGTTACCTTTAAGAGTAAGCAGCAAGAGATTTTTTTATAATTATGCATCTTACAGACGGGAATGTGTAGCATATTATTTTGTTATTTCAGCGAAAATATCTTTATTTTACTTTATTAGTAAACCACTTGCAAAGAAGAATAAAAAGGTGATATACAATGGATTTATTACATCAATTTTTATTTTTAATATAGAAATATTACACTTATTATTTTATTATTATTACTGTTATTATTATTACTATTATTAAACATTAGTTTTATTACACAGTAAAAACATAAATTACCGTATATAAAAAATTTTTTTACGAAGAAATAGGTGTGTGTCCGTGTGTGTGTGTGTCTTCTGATTTCACTGCCGTCACTTAAATAGTATGCACCCATTTCTCTCCTTCATTGCCATCACTTCCATGGTGCACACCCATTTCTGTCCTTCATTGCCATCACTTGCATGGTGCGCACCCATTTCTGTCCTTCATTGCCATCACTTTCATGGTGCGCACCCATTTCTGTCCTTCATTGCCATCACTTTCATGGTGCGCACCCATTTCTGTCCTTAATTGCCATTACTTCCATGGTGCGCACCCATTTCTGTCCTCCATTGCCATTACTTCCATGGTGCGCACCTATTTCTGTCCTTCACTGCCATCATTTTCGTGTTGCGCACCTTGTTTTCTTTCTCTGTTGCCATCACTTGCATGGTGCGCACCTATTTCTATCCTTCATTGCCATCAGTTGCATGTTGCGCACTCATTTCTTTTCTCTGTTGCATTTACTTTTATGTTGCACACCTATTTCGTTTCTCTGTTGCTATCACCTCCATGGTGTGCACCCATTTCTTTTCTCGGTTGCCTTCACTTGCATGGTGCGCACCCATTAATTTCCTTTCTAAACTGATGGCCATTGCTTGGTGAGCACACATCAATATCGTTTCTAAATAGCCATCCATTGTTTGGTAGGCACTCATTCATTTCCTTTCTAAATTGCAGTCTTTGCTTAGTGGGCACCCAAACTACTAAACAATTGAATGACGTTTTCATTGATGACGTCTTTACTTGACAACGCCGCTCGGAAATCATCGGCTGTTTACGACAATAAATTAGAACACAGCATCTGTTTGCGCTGACCTGGTATTATTATTAGGCTAATTATTTTTTACCCAATGGTCCATGATTGATGTAGGAAAGACCGTGGTATGTGAACTCCTGTTTGTGTAGAATAATATTTGATTCTCAATACGCACAGTTAAACGTATACAACTACTCAAGGGGCCAACTGAAAGTGGTTGTTATGAACAAGACCTCTCATGTCCCACGTTTTTCAGCAAAATCTCACGGTCTCCCGGTAAGCCGAGAAAATCTCACGCGTTTTCTCTTGCGATATAAATGCTGCAACAAATCATATTAAAATGTTATGTTATTAAACTCGTGCTGTACTTGTATTGTTCTACACAAAACGACCACTTTATTTTGCTTAGCACTTGATTATGTATGAATGTGTCAGTATCCAGGTTTTTACTGAAATCTTCAGGTTTTCCGACCTCTTTGTCCAGGTTTCCAGTGCCTCGAGGTTGAGAGGTACGTATGAAACTCAGAATAGGGCCGCCATCAGTCATTTGAAGGGCACCTACAACGTAATCAATAAAATTTAATGTAAAACATGCATATTTTAGGGCGCCGCATATTACTGGGGAGGGGGGCAAATGTCCCCCTACCCCGGCTGCACAGACCCTGGGTTACAATGATAAATATCAATGTGGTAAAAAAAGGCTTACAAGTGGGGGACATGCCCCCGGATCCTACGGTCAAGGTGTGATATGACGAGTTTTAACATATTCAACTTTGATCATATAATGGAAACTCCTACATGCCAGATATTTTGTTTGATCTAATGAAATTGAAAAAAGGTCGTACAAATGCTCTAGTATATAAACAACATTTCTTGGAAATTAAGAATAGAAATAGTAATTCCATAGTTTTTCCATCTAAAACAATTTTCAGGAGATTGACTGATTCGACATTTAAAGTTACTGCCGAAACATAGGCAATACTTGATGACCCCCTGGTGGATGTGCATTAAAACTTCAGATGCATTTAAATTTATTATTTTTACAGACTCACTTTCGTGTCTCCAGGCTTTAAATTAGTTGAAGCTGGAATATCATCTAACTGGGATGGTTATATGAAAATGTGTCTTTTGTCTTTTACAAAGAAAATTGTATTTTGTTGGGTACCCAGTCACGTTGGTATTAGGGGCAATGAAAAGGAGACCTAGCTGTGAAGACTGCCTTGAATTTCCCTCGTGTCAATACGAGTATCCCTTTTTCTGATTTTCAATTTGTGATTAACAGGTATATTTTAGCTAATTGGCTAGGTGATTGGAACAACGGAGGAGCGAACAAATTTCATTCTTTAAAGCCGGTCTTGGGGATTGGCAATCTTGCCTAACGTTTGTAATTGATAAAAATGCAGTTACACAAAAAACGTACATGTAACTTTTAACTAGTGTCAGTATTTTTATAAAGTTATATTGTAGAGTGTCCAATATATTAACACCTTTCAGTAATAAACTCTACAAATACAACCACACTCTTAAAATGCATACGTTTCTCCAATCAGTTCTCATAACTTTTTATTTCACTTGCATTATTTAACGACGCCTCTAGAGCACATTGATTTTTATCTTATCATCGGCTATTGACATCAATAATATGGTCATACTGACATATTTATTTAGAGAAAACCCGCTGCCGCCACATAGGCTACTCTTTCCGACAAGCAATAAGGGGTCTTCTATATGCACCGTCCACAGACACGACAGTACATACCACGGCCTTTGATGAACCAGTAGTGGACCACTGGTTGGAACAGAACATAGTTTACTAGTTTTAAAGTCTGTTACTTTAATAGCCATTTTGGATGAAAATAATTTCAAAGAATAAAACTGGCAAACATTGTTTGAGAAAATATGACGTGTTTTAACATAAAATCATGATAACACATCTGATATCTTTTTATAGCAATGATGACGCACTGTTTTTGTAAAATGATGGTTATACGCATACAGTATCCATTTGTGTGTTTTATTACTACAACATGTTAAATTATTAAACACCCCATGTAATAATATGAACTTTATAATTAAATATACTTTTTCTTAATCAATGCAAAACTTTAAAGTTAATGCATCCCTCATACCCCCTTACGCCCCTCCCTACAAAAGCTCCGTTCCTACGCAACTCCTGATCAATAAGCCTTTGAAATGTTACAAATATTGACTCTATTGGTTTTACTATACTTTCGCTAACACATGTTTACCACTGACAGCTGTCACGTTGTTGTTGTTAACGTGATTTGAGTATACATGTAGACATTTTAAACGCCAAATTCTGAAAATTAATTGATAGCAAGTGGAAAGAAAACTAATTTATTTTGCACATTTAATAGTCAGCTTATTAGTACTTTTGATTCAGTATGAGATTAAAAATGAAAGAATAAAAACTGTACATTAATATATATTAACAATGTAAAGAAAAACTGGTTTTAGGAAAGTAAAAAAAAAAAAAAAAAATTATGTTAATCTTAAATTTATTTTTTCATTATATCATAATAAAGATAATAAATACATTTTTAGGGATATAAATAACTTAGGGAATATATTTATTATAACATGCATGTTATCAAAATTGGGAGCGGGATGTAGCTCAAATGGTAGAGTGTCTGCCTGTTAACCGGTCGGTCGTCGGATCGATCCTTCTTAGTGGACCCATCTGCAGTTTGGGTTATTTTCCGTTCCAACCAGTGGT